>PVKS010021408.1:0-35244 GCA_004027875.1 Aplodontia rufa | reverse complement strand
GTTAATGATTCATGTGGTATTTGATAAGACAACGAAAGGAAGTCAAAATAAAAGCAAACAAACAGGAACAGATGGAAGGGATCTTTGTCAAGTCATAACCCCTCTTCTAAAACCCCCAAAGGAAGAAGCTAATTAAAGAAAATATTGTTTCTTGCTTTTTTATATTTTTATATTTAGAGTAAGAACATTCTGCTACTGCTAAAGCAGAGAAGCAGAGACACAAAGTCTACATCGAACATGAAAATATTTTAAGAGAGATTGATGTTCAGCATAAACCCATTTATAAGAGGATACTAAGTAAACATCATTTCTTCTCATGAAATGCAGATAATAAAGTACAAGCGACTGCCAGATGTCTGAATACTAATATATTCAAGGTTGTGTTACCATATAATTAAAAAGTAAAAATTGAAAAAGTTGTAACTTTTTTTTTTTAATTCAAATTACAGCTGAGGAATCTGAAGTCCACAGAGTTTGGTCAAAGTGAGAGGGGGATACACCCTAGATCCTTTCTGTTTGCTTTTTCCATAAGCACCTGGTGCTTTTCTAGACAATGGGCAAAGACTGTATGTAGTAAAGGACTTCGGGTCTGTATCATACAAATATAATAGTATGAGGAGATAGATAATGGATTACCTATCAGATCAATATGGCATAACATATCTCATTTGAAATCAGAGTAGATAATATCTTGTAGTATGAAGCAAAAAACTTTTTTCTTTTTTTATGCTGAGGATTGAACCCAGGTTCCTGTAATGTTTGTCTATTGTTTCCCTATCCAATAGTGAACAGATAATTCTCAGTTTAATGTTAGGAAATACCTTCTGGCACACTCTACCACTGAACTACATCCCCATGTCCTAAAGTAAACCTATTGATTGTGGCTAAAATGAAGTTGAAAAAGTTTCCACTGGGAACTGCATTTTTTAGTTCTCTTCCAAGAATAAAGAACATGAGGGAACACAGTCTAGGTTAAAACACATTCTAATGACAGAATTTAAAGCTATAATACACAGGATGATTCAAGGACACTACCTTTTTAGACAATAATTGTGACTGTGAAACTCTCATTTCTCTAAAGGAACTTTGCACCAGACTCCAGGTAAGCACAAATTCCGAGGAGCAATCCTAACTTGCCTGATTTGAAAATTTGCAGCAGGTGGAACTGAACTATGGGAATTATGGACCTAGATAGCACCTTCACTGGACAATCTGATCTGATCACAACATTCTTTCTAAATTGAAAACTAAACAGGCAAACTAGCAAGGAGTATAACAGAAGAATGTTCAAGGAAGGCTTTTCAAGATCTAGAGATGAAGATGGTTAATATCACCAGTTTGGAGTTGGTCGACTCCAGTCCTAAGAAATAATTTTCCTAAAAGACTATTTTATCTTACAACATTGCAGTTCCTCTTAGATGTATCATTCTTATTTATTTTCTTTTGCCTGAATTTTAGGCTCAAAGATCTTGATGTTCTCTGTGGGTAAAGAGGGATTTACTTCCAAAGGGAAGATAATCCTACTTTGTTGGGTATTAAAGATATTTTATTCAGTACAGAAGAATCTTCCCATTTGGGGTGAAAATCTGGATCCTGTAGTTCTGTGCACTCATATGTATTAAATTACTGAAGGTTCTGGGAACCAAATCACCATGACCACAACCACGCACAATTCGTAAAAATAATGATCATCACCAATCTATTTGTCTTTGCAACACGGAACAGGCAGTTCTATGTTTAATGTTAAGAAAGTCCTTATGACAAAATATTGTAGTTGTAGGATTGGTCTAAATTCATGTAGACAGGGTACAACCATAATAGCAAAATAACCATATATTGCTGGATCCTAAGTATTGCTACATAGGACCCAAACTGTTATTTCCTCCAAATAGATTTCACCACACTAACAAACAAAATGATTCACTAAAAATTGCTAGTGGTACAATTTCCTTTAGAGCAGATAATAATCTTTATGATGTCATACATTTCTAGTGCCTTGAATGTAGCCCAGTATCTTAGCAGTGCTCAGTAAAAATATATGAAATGAATTATCAAAATTAACATCACAAAATGAGGGAAAGGTGGTGGGCATTATGTGCCTCTGGATGCTCATACCCTGAGAAGAATACAAACTCATTTAGGTAGCATATTGGCTGAGAATACATGAGCTGTGCCTAATCATGAGAAAGCATCAGTTGAAAAATGGGAAACACTGTGAAGAAAAAGGATGATATTCTTCAAAACATCTGTTTTATAAATTACAAAGCAAAGGAAATACTCAAAAGAGCACTAAGACTAAAGAGAAATGGCAACTAAATATAATATGTGATCCTAATTTGGATCTACTAATGTCTTCATAAAGGACATTTTTGGGTCAAACGACAAACTTGAATTTGGATGTCAGATTAAAGTATTTTATGTCCATGAAATATATTTTCTGCACTAATAAACAGACTGTATTTTGTATTATAACAAATAATAAATTATAAATAACCTGAAATGAATAAGGGTATTATTACAGTAGGTAAAGTATATCTATATTGCTCTCAAAGCTTCAGAAGATATTAGATAAAATGATAAAGCACATTAGGGTAACTATGCTAAGAGTGGATGAATCTTGGTAAAAGATAAATGACAGGCTTTATTTTTACTGTTCTTGAATACTTCTATAAGTTTAGATATTTTCAGTACCAATTTTAATTTTTTTAAACTTTTAATTTACTTTTAAGCTGATACATAGAAATATAAAAATGATACATATTAGTGGTGTACCATGGAATGTTTCAAAACATGTATACTAGTGCATAATGTTTAAATCAGGTTAAACAAATTTATCTCTTTAAATACTTATCATTACTTAGCGGTAAAAAACAAATTTTAAAAATAAGTTTGCCTCCGTGAAATAAAATTTCAATGTGTCAGCACTGTCAGATACTTATTAATAGCAAATTGCAGCTTTCCGTTCTCTGCTCTCTACATGTAATATTTCACTGATAATATGGACAGTATCCCCATGATAAATATACTTTCTGTTCAGCAATAAGCCTTCTGAGAAATCTTATTTAAGTATTAGACAGTAAATAAATGTTTAGTGATTTTCTTAATAGAGTTCTCCAGAGAAAGCAGGTTCAGATTCAAGAAACTTACTGTTCTGAGGGTGTAGACACAAGCTAAATTCTGGTCTATGGGTCCATCATGTTTTAATGGTAAATTTATAACTGTAAACTTTATGAAGTCTACTTAAGTCTATTACCTGTTACTTAGTTTAGACTGTACATGCTAATGCATATTCATTGTTATAAGGAAATTACCCCTCTGTTTAGTTGTGTCTGAAAGAAATAACTATATATCTTTTAAAAGTTATCAAAAACAAAAGCAAAACATAGAGCACAGACCTCTTTAAAGTTTTGTTTATAAATGAAGAAAACTCATATTACTGGTAGGTCTGCTTATGTATGAGTGTTCTAATTAAGCATTCATTAGTAAGAAGCTAGAAACCATCAGAATGCTTAATGTACCAGTAAGTGAGAATGGGGTACTTTGCACTTAGGTTACCTTGTCCTGATTGGAAGGTAAGACCTCTCAACAACTTCAGCAAAGTGAAACATAATGAAATTTCTCATTAGTTTCTCCATTCTCTATTCCTTTCAAGGGAAAAAAAGACTAAGAAACAGGGATGGAATGAAATAACCATTTGGGGGCATTTTGGAAAGTGCATGATGAATGTACAATTTATTATGCTTAATTAAAACAGTGCTTGGAAGAAAAGTGATTCCCTGTTTGATCAAATAAGATTCTACAAAGGAAAATAGGGATCTTTCAAATCAAGCCTTTATATGCTCTTACAAACACAAAAGAGAGGCAAAATCTTGTGAATGAATTCAATTTTTAGAATAAGTGTATTTGTTATCCCTGACCTGGTGATAAAACAAACAAGCAAACAAACAAAAAGAAACAAAGGTGGCAGTCAGACAGGCAGCTCTTGCTCTTGTTATAGCTTACTTATATGCTTTTATTGGAAAGAATCATCATTTTAAAAAAACAGCTCTTTCTATGCTTTAAATTTTCTATATCATATCAAAATAATTTGATATTTTTAATAAGGATTACATTGGTTTAGGGAGATAATTGTGAATGAATGAATTGTTAAATCTCTAAAACCTTATTTAATATATTTATACAATGCTGAACTGAAATGTGGGTCTAGGCCTAAACTTGACAAATGATAAGCATGTTTCAATGAAAAGCTCTAAGTTTTTAATAAATAGAAATTTTAATGAAAGAAATGGCACTTTTGTGGGGAATAACTTTTCTTAACACCTTATCTAATGGAATCATCAACTATTGTTTAGACAGTATGTGGGTGAGAACAATTACATGCTGTACAAGAACTGTTAAAAAAGGTAGTCCTCTGCATACTCAATTTTAAAGTCAGCACATAAGGAATTAGTTCAGGGATGTGTAAAAGTTGTATTAGAAAATACATTATCAAACACACAAGAAATGTTGATAGAAATATCTAAAGGAAGGATGTGAGAAACAGTGATGTTTGCCCAGAAACCCAGTATAGAGGAAGTTGAAATAATCAGGAAAATTTTATCAGCCAGGTGTGAGGTAAACTTCAAAAACAGATGTGGACATCTGGTCTACGTTTAGATATGTTTCTGAGCTCCCCAAATATTTTAACTACATAATATTCTTTGTTCCAATTCCAGTCTTACCAGATAACTCAATACTTTTATTTTCTGCTTAGCTCTCTTTAGTAGGTAACCTCTAAAGGGGCCAGCAAAGCCCCCTGCCTCCTACATTCATGTCCTCATACAATCACTTCCTCTAAAGTGTGAGCTATACCTCAAGTACAGCAACAGTGATGGAACATCACTTCCAAGATTAAGTTCTAAAAATACCATAACTTGGTCATTGCTGACACACACACTCTATAGATGTTTTCACTTTTTCTGTCTGATAAAAAAATAAAAGACTGCCATGTAGTGAGTGTTCCTATGGATAATCTCATGTGGCAAGAAACTGATTATGCCTCCTGTCAATGACCAGCAAGTATCTGAAGCCTTCAGTTCAATACTTCTGAGTATTGAGGCATGCCAATAGACACACTAGTAAGTTTAGAAATGGAGCCTGCCTCAGGGGAGTCCAGAGCTGACTGCAACCCTCACCACTATCTTATTGTAGCCCAGGGAAGGACACAAACAAAGGATCCTGTAACTTATCAATATTGCTCATATACAGGCTCTGGGGTAGAGAACACAGTTCTAGGCTATGAAGTTTTGAGGTAACTTGTTGTGCCACTAATAGTCCTTCTTTTATAAGAAAGATTTGCTGGTCAATATCTCAGGTAATTATTTCAGTTCTAATGAGTTATACTCTGTTACCATACCTCAGTTTGCTTTCTTCTGGAACTAAGGAAAGACTGATTTACAACTACAGGCAATTTAAACCCACCAACGCAACGGTGATTTCTCCTAAAGGACTGCCTGTCTCAGAGAAATAGCATAGCCAATTGCATGTTTCTAAGAATATTTCTTATATTACGCACAACTAAACAAAACAAACTCTGTTTTGCTTATAGTAGAATACATTGTTCTGAATCACAAAGTATTTTTATGGTTTTAAAAGATTTGTTTTGTTATATACAAACATACATACAAACATAGTTTCCTTTAGTAAGTGGAATTGCATTTACTTGGCATTGTCCTTAGATTCTTTGATTTAGTTGAAAACGAAGAGTTTTATTTTAGAAGACTGATACTGTTTCCTGATATGTGGTGGTCTTCTCAGAAATGCAAATAATATTGTTAATAGTTTGATCCTCTGATTAAACTTGTCTCAGAATGACAAAAATCACATCAAGTCACAATGCACGGTAATAGAAGTAACAGCCCCTACCTACTGCTCGAGTTGTTACAATTTAAAGAATCAAAAAGGAAAAGGTACTGTACAACTATTTATTAAAATATTTGAGGTGCTGGGGCAGTGGCTCAGTGGTTACGGTGCTTGCCTGGCATGCATGAGTACATGGGTTCGAAACCCAGCGCCATGTGCACAAGGAAGTGTCCCAGCAATGAAGGCTGCATGAAATCTAAATGAAAAATTGTTTCTGTCTTTTTCTTTCTCTCTCTCACTGTTCCTTGCTCTTTAATTTTTTTAAATACTAATACATGGAGCAAAAACAGGCCATCATATTTAATATCCCACCGAAGTTTTGATTCAATGATGATGACTGGCCGAGATAAATTTTAGTTAAATCTAGTGTCTTGAAATTTTGAAAACTGTTGTTTTCGTACTGCATGTTTTCTAAGGAAACACTTAATACTTTACGAATTAATCTTGAAATATCAACAAACTGACCAACTGACCATAAACAATAACAAATGTTAAGACACTAAATGCTTTCTAAAATGGAAAGCAAGAAGGAAAAAAAAAAGATAAAATGTGCTGTTCCCAAAGTATGCAATGTTAATGGACAACTTTGCATTTTAAAAATTGTCTTTGTCTGCAGAAACAAAGACTTTCAGGAAATATTCTAGCACTTTAGATTTTTAACTTACTTAAGTTCAAGTGTGTTCTCACCATGTATTAAATTCCATGAGATTGCCAAGTTTCTTTAATACAGTCTCAAAATATCAACACAAACTTTACAACTAAACATTTAAAGTATATTGTAATAAATGTGCATATATTTAGAAAGACGATAAATGCTGATATATGTATATTACATGCCCACTGTGCAATTCTGCCCTAGGTCATGGTAACACAGACCACTATTTCCATTAAAATTAATAGCTTGTGGCTGTGGTTACTGTCACTATTGCCTTATTTTCCCATCACTAGCAATTGTGCCATGAATAAAATTAACTTATGTCACCACATAGATCATTATATCTTGAATTAATGTTAGATTTCAATAAGCATTATGAATTTAAGGAACTCATCTAGGCTGTGTCAAAATCCCTTTGTAATAAAATCTTATTTTCCTACTACTGAAACTCTGTACTACTCTTAGGGATAATCTCTGTTGCACCCTGACGATACCAGATCATTCAACCCGAAATACCTATTTTATCTTAAAATCCTTGATACCCTTCCTCCATTTCAGCTGGGCAGTCTTTAGTCCCATTTTTTAGTTATGAAAATGTGTTTTTGAATAATTTTGAAGCTACAAGAAACTTAAATTGTAGGCCTTAGATAATAAATCTTCCCCATTTTGCTACTACGTTCTTAATACACGATGGCTCTATGATGAGTACACAATGTTATCAGGCATCTTTAACAGATCCAGTTCTTGTTTGATTCTTTACTAGTACACAGTTCAGTTGAAAACTGTAAGTGTTCTAACTCTAAACTGACATTTGATGTTTATTTTCAAATGCCTTATATGTATTCAGAAATCATGATGTTCCTAAAGTTCAAAATGCAGTGTAAGGCTAGTATTATTTTAGTACAACCCACACTCTGTTGTGATAATTCAGAATACTGTTACAGGAGCATATTGTTCTTTACTCACAAAGTCGAAAGAGTAAGTGTAATATTTACTTTCCCTTCATAAGAATGCATTATACTGTTCAAATGATTGCAAGGAATACCTATGCATCAGAGGGAAAAGCTTACAATGAGAGTAAATTATTGCTGCTTTTTTGTTTATGGCTCTATTGAATGTAGTTTGATTACTTGAAAGGACTGATATGCAACATATTGCCATACAAAACCATATCATGAAAAATACATGTGTCTTAATGCAAGAGTTGAATAGACAGTTTGTCATAGAAAAAATCTGCAGAATCAACAAAGATGCAAAATAAGTCAAAATATAAATGACCTCACAATCTAGTATGATTTTTATCATTCATTATTCTAATTTCACATACATGAGCTAACACTGTGAATTTTTTGATCTCAGTTTTATTATACTTACTTTCATGGACCAATTTGATCCATCATTTCTAACTCCCATAAAAAATCATTACATAATTTTTTACCATTTTAAAAAATAGGACATTTCATTACATGTAAGGATAGTGTAAAATGTTATAAAATTTATTAACTCTGCCTTTTGAACATATTTTGCTTCTCAATGTTACATTTGTTGTTCTTATTATGTGATCTTTTCTTTGGGGAAGAATGGGTTGGGCAACTGCTTTACAATATCAAGATCATGCTACGTAATTCTGTGTTTCAATATAAGGAATACTGTCAGCTTCAGTAGGGTCCAAAATTATGTCTTCTACATGGATCTCATATTCAAATTCCAGTGCCATATCCACATAGGTGTTTACGATACTATCTAAGTGCCCCTATATCAAATCAAATCCAATATCAGCAAATCTAAACTCATCATCCACTCTATCCTGGATCTTTCTCAAATTACCAATTTCAAGTGATGAGCCACAGTTTTCTATTTTCATTTTCTAAGTCCTACAATTTGATTTACTCCCTTCCGTTGTATTTTAAATTTGCCTTTCAAGTCAACTCTCTATCATATCAACACTTGACTCCTCATTGTCTCATTCCTGAATTAATAACACTTCTTCATATCTTTATTTTCATTCTATATGAATACATCTTATTACTGAGGATTTATTTATTTTTAGTACATCTTTTATTATTGGCTTACATCATAATCATTTGTTGTCACATATTCATAGATGAACACAATACAACAATATAATTTGGCCAACACCCCATCCAACACTTCCCACTTCCCCTCTCCCTCCTCCCTCCTCTCACCTCTTAGTCCCTTTGCTTCTCTTTCTGGGGTATATATTTATTATGATATACCCAAGTACAGTGACATGATGCTTATGCCTATGAAGAACTTTTTTTTCATATGTGTGATAATAGTATATATAATGACATACTTATAAAAGCTTGGAGTGTACCTTGTTTTAACTCAGTCCCTGCATTTCCCCTTCTCCTTCCTTCCTCCCAGCCCATATTCTTAGAATTTAGTATATTGATTTCAGATTTAACAAAACCAGGAACACCAGGTTTTTATTTTAATAAATATTACTTAGGAATCTGCACAATGTCATTCTTGTAAGAAACCACGTTATTCAGTTATCCTCTGTTCACAAATGTTATATAAAATGTATTGATAACATGGCTTCTCAGAAGATCCAGATTTAAGAGATCTTAAGTAAATCTTCAACCATCACCTAAACAAAATGAATTGCTTTGTTTGTGCACTGAAAGCACTTTGTTTACATTTCAGGAGTATAAGATCAAAGTGGTTAATCTATTAATAGGGAAAAATAAGAGTTTTAAAATCTTCTTAGGAAAAAAATCTAAATTTCTAAATTTTGGATTTTCTCTAGTAAGTTAACTTTAGACATCAGGTTCATGCTGTCAATACTATGTAAGTTCTTAAAACCAAAAAAGATGAATGCAAGTTCTACAGAAAAATTTGAAAACACGAATACATACAATGCTTTTACAGAATATTAGCTTTTAAATGTAGAGACATACATACATGAAAGTTATATTTGATTTGTTAAAATTCTTCCTGTTTCATACAGTGAGATCAAATTCATAAATATTTCATGCTTTTAATATAAATAAAGCTTCACTTGCAGTTTCTATCCCTCCTGTAATTACCTTAATATCTATAGCTGCATCAATAGAAATTAACTAAACACACATTTTTAGAATTATTTATGTTTCTGAATATGTTAGTAAAATTTGAATTATTTAGGAAAGATATCATGCCTTGCATTTTCTTTACTGGTCCTAGAATTTAGGTGTAGAAGAACATAATAAATTGAATTAGCTATAACTCAAGGACTTGCCAAGAATTAGTTATAATAGTGGGCCAAATTTAATTCCATGAGATATTATTTAATTTTAGTGCTGAACTTCTGTAGTGTGTAAAATGCTAAATGTGGACTTTGAAAATTTAAGAGGACATATGTATGAAAAATTTGAATCTCAGTATTCACAGAAAATCAATTTAAAATTTTTGTTCTCCTAAACTGTTCACGGGTGATTTTCAGAGTAGTTCACTGGCAACTGCTTGAAAGTCACTTAGAGGAGCATGTTCATTTATCTCCTTTTTCCCATTGTGAAATGCAGTGAAGATTTTATAGCAGTTACAGTATTTACAAGGGTTTGAAGAAGAGAGACTTGAAAAAATTTTAGGTGAAATGAGAATAGCAATTTTAAGGTTTTATAATAACAAACTTCTGCTTTTGCAACTTCTGGAATTTATTTTTGAGGTATGATTTTACTTTGTATTTGTTAGCCATATGAAAATAAAAACTTCAGAAAGTGTCATGAAGAGGAAGAAAAGGAAACCACAGTAGAGAAGAAAGTAAAACTTAAAAAAAATTAGATTAAATTCTAAAATGCTTATGGGTTAATAAAAAACACTGAATAGCCAAGGCATTCATGAGCAAAAACAACAAAATTCGAACATTATGCTACCTGATTCCTGGTTTCAAACTATACTACATAGATATGATAATTCACAAAGCATAGTACTGAGAAAAAGAAAAAAAAAAGATACTCAACAAATGGAACAAAATAGACACCCCAGAAATGAACTCATACTTGTAGGAACGATTGATTTTCAACAAGAAATTGCAGTGGGAAAGGATAATATTCACTAAACAATGTTGGGAAACTATTTCTACATATAAGAGAATGAAAGTGGACCCTTACTTCACATCACATACAAAAATCAACTTAAAATGGATTAACAACTTAAACAGAATACTAATAAAAATCCAGCAGGAAAAAAACTACATGGTGAATGAGTAATGACATGAGTAATCACATTTTGGCAATAGAAGCAAAGAGCAAAACAAATAAAAACAAAACTGGACAAGTGGGATTACATCAAACAAAAATGCTTCTGCACTACAAAGGAAACAATATCTACAGACAACCATCAGATTCGGAGAAAATGTTTGCAACCCATATATGCACTAAGGGGTTAAAATAAAAAATGTATTAGGATAGGCCTGGAGAGGTGGCTCAGTGGTAGAGAGGTCCCTAGCATTCCTGAAGACCTGAGCTCCAGCCCCAGCACCACATACACAACTAAGTGTCAGAAAGACAAAATAAAACAGAACAACAACAAAATAAAAACAGATGAAAAAATAAATATTGACTCTATGCCTCTTAAAGAATCTATCAATCTAAAAACATGAAACAGTTCACTAGCAAGAAAACAAGCAAAAGTAACCGTCAAGAGATATTTTAAAAATTCTTAACATTTCTAATCTTTAGGAAAATAAAATCTAAAACGAAAATCAAATATCATGTCATTCTAGTCAAAATGGCTTTTATCAAAAAAACGTAAGTGCTATTGAGGATATGTAGAAAAGGGAACACTTGCATAGTGTTTGTGGGAAATTAAATTAGTGCAATCATTATGGAAAATGTTATGGAAGGTCTTCAAAAAAAATTGAGTTACCACGTGCATCAGCACTCATATCCCAAAGATTTGAAATCAGTGTATCAAAGAGATATCTATATTGAATGCAACATTATTCACAACAGACAAGTTACAGAATCAACCCCAGTATCTATGAGGAGATGAATGAATAAATAAAATGTAATATACACACATGGAGCACTATTCAGAATTAAAGAAGGAAATTTCACCATTTATGACAACATGGATAGAACTAGGGAACCTTAGGCTAGGTAAAATAAGTCAGACACAAACACCGCATGTTCTCACACATGTAGAATCTCAAACAATTGAACTCAAGGAAGTGAAGGGCAGAATTGTCATTACAGAGGCTGGAGGCATGGGGACATGGTGGTCAAAGGGTATAAAATCTCAGGAGGAACAATAATATGGGGTTCTTTTGATTCTATCATGCACTATCATGAATATAGTTAACAATAGGGCACTGTATGTTTCAAAATTGATGAGTAAATTTCAAATATTGTCACTATAAAGCAAGTGTAAGTATTTGAGGGTGAGAATATATTAGTTTAATTTATTTTCATATATATTTATATTTTAAATATATATTAATTAATTTTCATATAAATATATATTAATGAAGCACAGTATGATTTTATATAGTATCAGTGTATATAATTGTGTTACCAATTTATAGTAAAAATTAACATTGAAGATTGAAAAGAGAAACTCTGGCATTACATATTTATATGTTTATGACATTGCTAAGTCATCTTATCCAGAAATAATAAATGCTGCTAGTAATTTAAATTCTCTCAGAAATCTAAATAATCACTGGTCACATTAAATATTGTTGAAATTTTATGCACACTTATTTCATCATAGGTCAGGTTAAAGTGCAACTATTAAAAATGCACACAGTTTAATAATAATGAAATAATATTTCACCTTTTTTGTAGATCATACATTTTTTAAATAAAGGTTTAACATAACAAAAATAATTGCAAAGTTTTTGCTTTTCCTTCATTTTATAAAAACAGCATGTAAAGTAGTCTACTGAGTTGTTAGAGTTTTTGGATTTAAATGGTTACATTCTAATTTTCTCACAAAGGTATTAAATCATATGTTGAAAAACTATTCAAATCAAGGCTACCAAGAATTGCATTTGAAATCCAATTGGGTAATTAATAATCCATTGATATACACACAAATTTAGGAAATGAATTGTGTGGGCTTACCAGAAACAAGAAATAAAAATCGATTTATACTGAAACTTAAGTAAATAAATAGCCTAAAAGTTTTACCAAATTTTTCTATGATAATTTATAATCAGTCAAGCACAATTTTTCATAACATTTTCACTGGGTAGATACATGCTAACAGGATTTCTGATTTGGGGAGTTGAGAGTCTTGTGGTGGATATAAAATTAAGATATGAGAGACTGTAGAATTTAAACACTATTTCCATTTTTTTTAATAAAGTGAGATTTGCTATGCTGTTTAACACCACAGCCCATTTTCTGTGGTGTTCTTATACTTCCTTTGGATATATGGTCAGCAGGGGTTTATAAGCAGTCTCCTGTGCTTGATCTAGGTTTGATAAAGGTGTCTTCTGAGAACCAGTGAGGAAGTTTCTGCCTAGTTTCAATCCAAATTAGTTTAGTGCAATGAGGCCAACCTGCTTCATTTGTTATATTAATAGTTGTAAAAATAAGCAATAAGCCACTGGTTAAATTTTCCCCATATTTAAAATTTTCATTTTAAGTCTATAATAAAATATATACATGTAATGGAATTGTATAGAGAAAAAGCTTATTGTAGTCACACTGCCTTGGAAATCCATGGGATTGCATTCAGAAAAGACATGAAGAGTTATATAAGATATTTGTTCTAAAAGATAGACTAAAACCATGACATTCATCCCATGAACTTTTTCTCTTTTTATTTATCAGTTACTTCACTCTTTTCATTTGTTGAGATTTTGACATATATTTTCATTTGACAATACACATTCAGGACTACTCCTGAATTCTTAGGGAAGTACAAGCCTATTAGCTATAGTACATAATTATCAACTCTTTCAAGTATCTTTTGCAATTTGTTCAAATGTTCTTCACCCTAACAACTTAAGAATAACAATTTGAATCTACAAAATATTGGATATTTTTATTCTTTGCAATATCCATGCCACTTAAATTCCTAACACAATGGGATTACTCTGAATTGCATAATTTAAAGGAAAACTTGAGCACATGGTCTTTAAAATATTATCTCCAAAATATGTCTGAATTTGGAGTACGTAGGTGAAGTTATCGCATTCATTTGAAAAGGATTTGTGAACATTTCCCCTCTTATTTGTGACTGAGAGCTATTTTCAATTTGGTTTATATGTTGACATACTGAATTATAGTACAGGCTGCTTGTGATTCAAACGTCTTTTATCTGTTTTACTGTTATTAGAGAACAGGAATAAACCTGCATCTTTTTGCACTTCCATATTATTTTAAAAAATATGTAGTTTTACATAAAAATGTGTTTTTCTGAGTTCTTTACAAAATGGAACTAGCACTCCTGGGCTTATGGTCCCACTTGGGCAACAGTTGGCTGGAACCCAGTGCCATCTGTTGGTATAGAAGAGGAATATGCTTTCCATTCCTCTTGTCTTATGTTTAATCTTTTCTCATTTGTGAAATTTCTTCTCATTCTCAAACCTTTAGGCAGAAGGCCTAGTTATGTGACTTATCATAAAACTTTGCTGGAGAAATTTATTAAAGCAAGCCTGAAGACAATAATAATTTGGATTCAAATAGGCCAGAAACTATATTAATCTATATAAGGAATTAGAAAAAGACACTGAAATTATTAATATAAGGAAATGTTTTGCCATGAAAAACAAAAAAAAACCCAAGTAGTTCTTAATTCTGTTATGATGATTTCATAAGCCTTCATAAATTAATGTAAAACCATAGTATGGAATCAAAGTTAAACACAGCACACCTGAATATGTATGGGAATAATTTATGGTCTAAAATCTCTCCATCCAGCACGCTTTCTCCCAGGGAGAAATAAATAAAGAATGAGAGTCAGATCCAATAATTTGTAGCCATCATTCATCGTTTTATAGGTGTAATTAGTAAGCTTAAGTGGAACTATGTTTGGAGATTTACTATCTCAGGAGTGTGATTATATATGAATTAGAAGAGTCTGTAGTTACTCCACACTATATGAAAATACAAATCATATTAAGAGAATTTTTCCAAAATATAATAAAAAATTAAGAAGCTCTAACACTTCCATCTTAAATTTGAGTCAGAAATAACTAGTTTATCTTTTATTTAATTTTGAAGAAGATAAATAATCTCACATAATATGTGGCTGCAAATTAATCTCCTTAAGCTTTATTGTTTAAATTACATAAATACTGAAATTTACACCCTGTCATGAATTTTTTAAGTGCTCTGGAAAGTCTGGTGAATATAATTTTCATTTTCCTCCTTAAATCATGCCTAAAAGTAAAAGTGTGAGTCATATAGAAAAAAATTTCTTTGGCCTAAGAGAATCTTTCATAAAATCATCCAAGATATGTTTAATTTTTAACAAAAATGAATACTATTGCAAGTACTATTAAATGAAAGTTTGCATAATTGTAAAAACTGAAGACATTTTAGACTTGGCCTCTACCATTCTCCATTCTGTTTTTTACATATATAATTTTGTTTAATCCACATACCAAATCTATAAGATGGTTATTTATTATCATCATCTGAGATTACAGATTGAGAAGCCAAAAAAAATTAAAGATTAATTGATATATTCACTATCATACGAATAATAAACAGCAGCATAGGAATTTGAGCCTAGGAATTCTGGATTCAAGAATCATGTACACGTGTGCATATGGACCATGGACACATTGTATTTGTGTGTATTTGTGAGTGCATGCTCACAGGACAAAAGTAGATGTTTTTTCCAACTTGATAAAAAACAATAGGAATAGAATAGATCTTTGCAGTTAAAGTAAGTTACCAAGGTTGGAATATGAATGAACGGATGTTGACACTATACTATTACCACTTTCAGAGCAATACTGCTTTCCTAGCACTAAATTATATTAATTTTAATTATTTTGAAATCAATTATTTATATAAATTATGATGTTAAAGAAAATCTGCATTGGCATTTATCTTATAAGTGACTTAATGATTATCCCTAAATTAATACATTCATTTTTCTTTATTTTAGAGGAGATTAAAATTTGTTTTACTTAAGAGACAAGTTGAGGGTGGCTGCAAGAGTGGGCTTTAACTTTTGCCTCATGAAAATAACTTCTTACTGAAGATGAGTTCTATAGAAACCCCAAAGACAATTTAATTGACTTTATCACATTACTAAACTTTACATGGAAAGAACTATATATTTGCATTTTGAATCTTAATCATTATAAATTTATGCCACCCTCATTATCTAGTTTAACATTTAGCTACTCGTAGCCACTTCATAAATTATCATGAGATAAAAAGATTGCTGTCACGTAGGAAGCAAAGGGACAAAAAGGACTCAAAGGTTCTGAGTTGACTGAGTCCAAGTAAATTATGTCTGTGTGCCTCAGTTTCTTCAAATATAAAATGAGCTTGCCATGCAAATCTGTTAGTCGATGCTCTTTGTAATATCTTAAAACAGCTGTGTCAAAAAGAATGAATCCCATTACCATTTCCCTTCCCTCGTGTCTTTTTAACTACCAGGCTCTCGCCTCGCATTCTTCCTCTGTTCCCTTGAATATATACAATTTGGCACTTGATCAGATTGTGGATTTCATCCCTTCCAAGGCACGTCTCTTGGTTTTCCCTGTGATCTCTTAGTTTGTGAAAGGAGAAGCTCTTGCTGCAATCCTTCAGTAGACAGATTTAGAATAAAATTGGAACTGCACAGCTTTTGCCAGGAAACACTCTTAGTCAATCTAGTAGTTGTTAATAAATAACAAATGGATTTTTATGAACTAATTTCTTTGAACCAACTAAAATATTTTTAACCAATGAACCATTTCCCAAATAACTAAACATATTGATTTTTCTTATCCATACCCTCTAGTTGTTGAATATTTCAGTCATAAAAACAAACTTGCCATTGGATGAAATGATCAGGACTTTAAAAATTGCCTTTTTTAACATTAAATAACTATATCCATCTATCAAATGCTTTGTTACCTTTGAAAAGTGAAAGTGAGCTTTCTTTTTTAAGTGTTTCTGTTACTAAAATGATACTGAATGCTAAATAATGTGTTTGTTTTTCAGCTGTTGTAACTCTAAAGAGATTTTTTGAATACTTCAATTATAAAAACATTTAAAACATACAAACTTCTGCAATTTTTATTTTAATGAAGATGAGAAGTTCATTAAAGAAGATAAATATTTCATTAGATCTTAAATAAAACAAAGAGATTTTTTGGCTTCTCTCAGCACAAAATTCCTTTGAAAGATTAATTAATACATGCAAATTATGCAAATTAGACCCATGCAAATATTTTATGAAGACAATTAAGGGAACCATTAATTACTGCTTTTTTTGCTTCAGTGAGATTCATTCATTTAATTTTAATTTCACTTTAACTGTTTTGATGTATAATCTTGCAGCTAAGAACTTTATCTTTCCTGGCGGGTCACTTAAACTTATAAATTTCATCAAGTGAGCACACAGAAATCTGTAAAGGTATTCTCAAGATTATGTTTAGTATCAAGAAAAAAATTTGACACAATGCACTCCCACAAACAGGGAAACTGGAAGGGAATGTGAGCTCATTCTTGGACAAGGTTCAACTGCTGGAAAAGCAATTAATTTGCTTTGGCTGTGCTAATATAGGGGAATTAGAAAGTGTGACACAAGACAAATAGAAATAATTAGTTCTCCAAAATGATGTTCTCATTAATATGGTTCGAACAGTAGAAATAAAAAAACATTATTGTGGCATGTCTGCATTCTGTCCCTAACCATGGGAGGTGAAATAATGCACCATAAGCATTTTTATGTTTATAGACTAAATGATGATGTTTTAGTTTTTTTCTAAAGGAAAATTTATAACAAAGGGTATTGTATTCTCAAATGTTTAAACATATACATGGTATCAAAATTGATAACATAATTTCCATAACCATGTATTTTGTGCCATTTTTAATTTTTTTGTTATAGAAATCCTGTCCTTTAATCAATAGACTGAAATGTGGGAGTTACTTTCTCTGTAATCTGAATATTTTCAGATCACTTTTATGAATCTTTAAATATAATAACATTTCTCAGAAAAAGAATTTTTAAAAAATTGTATTCATGCTGACTTGGATTATTAATAGTTCTCTTAGGTTGCTTTTGCTAAGGATAGATACAAAAAAAAACAGGCTCTGAGAATATGAACAACTAAAGAACTTCTAATCTACATCACTACATGTAACCATCTTCAGCTTGCAGGCGTTATATGTATTTTCTACTAATACAATCCTGATTGGGCAAGTTAATTGGATAAATGCTCACCAATTTTTCCTCTTGATAATAAAGGTGAAAATTCATAGCAAAATACTATTATACATAAATGTTCCTTAAAACTAAAGATAATATGCTGTCTAAAAAAATGAAGATACTCAAGTACTGACCAGAATAAAAAACAATTTCCTAAGTTGTTTGGTATTTATTATAATAAAAAGTATCATTAATAAAAATATTTAAAATAAAAAAGACAGGTTTACTTTTCTACTCGCTCTCTCATACTTCCCTTCACCCTGCAGCTAGTCATTGTTACTATGGGACTAAGGAAAGATGTAAGTGGACACATATTACCATTAATATTTATTGAGCTTTTTAATGTTTTTAAAAAATGCATCCTAAAAATGCATTTTCTCCTTACAAAGGTAGTTCTCAGCATTTCTAAATTCCCCAAGTTTCTTTTGCATATGCACATTGTTTACACAGATATATGTTATACTTTTTAAATTAAGATCATTGAATTTCACTGATACACTTGTTAACCACTCTTCCACATCACTTCACTAATTATGATATTATGTCAAAATGAATTTAGAATTGATTTTAGGGTTTCCTGCTAATATCATTCTGAATTTTTGTACAAACACTTTTCTTTGATTATGGGTCTTCAGTCAGTATCCACACCAAATCTTAATATGTTCATAAACCAGTTTATTTTTTCTATTTTAGGAATGCTAATAAAACATGATATTTGTATTAAGAATGGTCTGCTTCGATACTTAAAAATGATTTAGTTGTACAATGTCTCTTCTCCTCTTGCTAAACTTCCAATTCCAATCTACTACCCCTTATATTCCTATATAAAATAATTTCTATACCCAGTAAAACCTCACAATGCCAGTCTATCACATTTTTCTTACTAGGAAAAATGATATCAAAAAAATTACAAACTAAGTCGAATCATTTTGCCTTCATTCCTCTGCCTTATATTTCGATAATGGAGTAAGAATTAAAATAACATCACGAAACCTCATGAAATAACACCACCCAACACAGACATAATGAACACAATCATGCTTCGTTGTTTAAAAATGAACTAGAAATTTGGAAAGCTAGCTCTATGGAAATAATTCACTAAAATAATGTTTTATAGTAATTGCAGTGAATTGTTTTACTATTTTAGCAGTCTCATACTCAATATCCACTATCTAATTTCATAATTGGTTTAAATTACAAATAAAAGGTTTCCAAGAAACACCTACATGAGGCCTTCAGTATTTGGAATTTTAACATTACCACTTACATCCAAATATAAGATTTGCTCTTTTATATATTTTTAGAAGAATAAATATGCTTATGCTCAAATTATGAGAAAACATTATTCTGAAATTTTATAAAGTATTTAAATGAATGAGTATCTCGGAAACTTTTTATTTAACATAAAGTCTGATTTTAGTTAAGTAGTTAACAATGACCTGTGATAACTATAGAACAATAGCCTGTTTATTGGTTACCACCTACAATCAATAGCACCTTTTGTTCAACTTAATCAATGCTGTCTTAAGTTGATTAGTTGAATTGAAATACTGCCAGATGTCAGAAACCAGTGCCAAGGGACTAGGAGCAAAGTTATTATTATTTTGTTTTGTTCCTAGTAATATCAATCTAATATTTGTATTTTAAGATGAAGAAAAACAGTTTAAGTAACCCCTTTGGTGATTATTTCTCAGTGAATAAACAAAAGTCATTATGAGGTACTAGCAGCCCAGATTCCAATTTTAAGCCCTTATTATTGTTTGTTTTATTTTTAAGGCTCTCCTTATTTCCCCTTTTAATCTAAATAAAGACATATTTAAATATGGAAAATTTAGTTCAGGTATGAAAAATATTCTTGTAAAATCTCCATGAACATTTCACTTTGGGCTAATTCAACACTATATAATAAATAAAGACCGATTCTCCAAAAAGGGAAATGTAAATTAGATATTAAAGAGAATAGTTTCAGTGTTTATCAGTTGCCAGGCCCTGTAGTAAAAATATTAATTCATAATAATAAACTTTAATATTAACAGCTAAAACTTAATTGTGCATGTACTATTGCCCTGTATGCTCTAAGTGACTTACATGGACTATTTCATCTTTGCAACTCTCTGACCCTAATCCACTGCTAAAGGCAGGGTTGGTATGGAGGCTGGGACCACAGTGGAGGAGAGAGGTATGAGTCTAGACCAGAGTGATTTCATTTCTTAAGGACTAGGTTCTGTAGAGGTACCTAAAGTATCTCTATGCCCACAGGAAACTTAGTAGTCATTTTTCAAATATTAGAAATGGAAATATGTATGAAATGCATGACATGATTTGAAAGATACTTTCATAATTATGATAAACATGATAAGTTTAAGTAATATTCAACCAATACTGTTAAAATATGAGTCTTGGGATATCATGTAGCAATTATAATCAAACATGTAACTTCAAAGGAAACCAAGAGATTCTTCAAGTGTCATATATTCTATAAAATTGGATTTGTCGGTGACTTTTAAGTTTCTGGTAAGTTCATTACATACTAAGTTGCAGTAATAAACATGAATCTTTTATCTAAATATGATTAATTTAATTTTTCATTGCTCTGTTATCCTTGCTTAGAATGAGGTTCCCCCCAGTATACTGTACACAGTATAAAAGCATAATGGGTCATAAACAGATAAAAAGCAAGAAAAGACACATTTTTACAATTGTAAATCATTCCCTAGAAGTAGATCATGTGGACTTTTCAAGTCATTAACAGGCTAACTATCCAAAATGTGTGATATAACCGTAAGTGGCTATCCTGTAAAGGAGATGTGAGTCCAAGAGAGAATGCATGGTAGAAAAAGCAAAATCTTTGGGGGTCATAAATCTGAATTTAAGTGCCAAAATCCAACTAACTAGAAGGGTGATGGTAAGAAAATTAATTAGCTACTCGAAGGTTTAGTTACCATGTCTTTAAATTAGAACATTATATACAAAAGGAGGAAACGCTTGATAAATATCAATTTGTAACCCCCCTTATTATTTTAGTAAATATATCCACCTAATATTTAATATCTTCAAAGTCTGAATGAAAAAAATGTATTACTCGGAAACTCATTGAGGGCTAGAGCATTTGTTTCAATAAAACTTCTTTACATATATGAATATTATTCTTAAGCATTACAGATAGTATGTTTTGGAGCTATAGCTATGAATCATATAGTAATAAAGATGATATATATTTTAAGGAAAAAGATAACATCCTTTAATAATCCTAATCTGAAAAAACTCAGGAAGAAAGCAACAGTTCTAACTTAATGAGTTATCCACCCTCACTAAGCCTTAATTTCCTCCTTTGCATAATAAAGAGATTCAATTTAAAGTCCTTTTCCAATACTAATGCGATAACATAATAAAAGTAAGCTTGACATATCATCAATGTTGAATAAATATTTGTTAAATAAAGGACTAATTTTGAAATTTAACACATATCCTCAAATATATAGCAAATAAGAAGACATTAAATAGGGAAAACAATTGTTAATGTGTAGGCAAGTCCTTTATGTCTTTTTATTGGAAGAATATTTGGTTTTCTGTGATCTGAGATCAGTCAAAAAAGAATAAAAAGACAAATAGTTTTGATTATGGTCACTGGATGTAAATGAAAGTGAGATACTTTAAAGTGAATTCAAAATTTTACAAGCATAATTCACAGATAGCCTAAGATGTCAGGTTCACATTCCCACTGATTTTAATAGTTATTTTTTGGTATAAAAGGATGAGATTTTACTTTAAAAAGCAAAAAGCTACTATTTTGAAAATAAACTTTTAGACTTTTCAGAAATTTATAAAAGACATAGATGGAATAGCAGTATTCAAGTTTCTCCCATGTTATGGAAGAATTTACATATGTTAGAAAACTGGTAAGATATAAACTTTGCAATTATAATAAATCAGAAAAGAACCATTAGGTTCATGTATATAAATAAAATAAAATTTGTTGTTTAGTAAATGTGATTATGGGATGTGAACTTAAATGTAGTTTTTAAAATAGAAAAATGGATGCAAACAAATATAGAATCTGAATCTTTTGTCAAATGTGCAAATAATAAAATGGCATTAAAATTCTACATGAAGGAAAATGACTATGCATTGTTAATTCAGCTATCAAATATAAACACTAATTCTGCCAAAAAATTTGCAATTTTTAATTTCCTAGCCAGAATTCATCCTTTATTTTCTCCCATCAGTCTTTCCAACTAAAATGAGAGAAATGTCAAATAATAAGGCTCTGCATATGCACAGGATCTAACATAGGTCTTAATTTCTCAGTATCTAATTCATTCCTTCAGGGAATATGTATCTAGCATCACTGGGGCCACACATGCTGCCTGACATGTGTTCCAGTCATAAACAAAACACTACTTCCGCTATGGCTAAGAGAAGAAAATGCTGAACAAGGAACTACACATGCACGGTATATTCCAATGGAGAAATGAAAAGTGCGGTATTAACTTTTAATAGGTGGTACTAGTCCTAAGGGACAGGGAGGCAGCCCAGGGAAAGGGTGAAATATCTGAAAAGTGTTTCTGGAGGAAGTAACTTTTAAGCTGAGACTCAAGGATGGGTAAGTAAATGCAAAGAAGAGGGGAGAAAGTCCCTGGTGCATGGGGAAAAAGTAAGGCTTTCAGGATATTAACATCAACAAGAATTCCAGTATGAGAGGAGCTTGGGAATTAGTGGGGAAGAGGTACGATTGGGTGTCAAAGGCGATACAGTGAAGGAGGGAAATAAGAAGAAGTTTAGTTCTTCCCTCATATATTAAGGATTGGACCCCATGAGGGAACACCAAAGAAAGACAGGTTTGTGAAGATGGGCAGAATACTTTGTTTTGTGCACCGAACTTTCAGGACTCTGTGAGACACTCAAGCGCATGTTATTTGGAGCAGATAACAGATGTTTAAATCAGGTGGAGAGGTATCATTATGAATGTTCGAAATACATGTTAAAGAAATAATTTAAGTAGATACTATTGCCTAAGGAGAGAGAATAAAATAAGACAAGGAATTAACCGAAGAAAGCTATCAGGTTATAGATTTGGCAACGTACAGTGTGTGTGTGTGTATATATATTTACATGTGTAGGAACAGAACAGGGTTTGGAGGATACACACTGAGTAGTCAAACAATGGTTGAATGAGTGTTTATATGAACTCTGTCTGTATATTCAAAGGAACCTAGGAAAAAAAACCATGAAGTTGGATAAGTTTTTCAAACTCCAATGCAAATCATGACATATAAAAAAAATCTGTTAAGACAGCATGAAAGAGATCATTGGCATACAATTCAGATTCAAATAATTTTTAACAAACTTTTGTTTATTCTGTATTTATAATATCTCTACCAAAATCATGAATTTTGAATTAGTTATTTGCAAAAGCAGCTGGTTTTAGCATTTGCCTGGCATATGCAGGTATGGAGTTCAAACCCCAGCACCACGTACATAATGTACACAACAAAGTGTCAGAGCAACGAAAGCCACATGAAAAACGAAATAAAGTTGATTCTCTCTTTCTCTCTCTCACTTAAAAAAAAAAAAGCAAAAGCAATAAAGACTTTCTTTCTGTATATCATGAGCTGATTTACCTTAATTACTAATAAAACTTAAATTGTTTAGGATTGTTTCCCCTTAGAAATATTTTCTAAACCATTCTGATTTCCTCTTTCCCACTGCTTTAGTTTTATGGAAAGGTGATATAAAATGTCAATGAGGCAATATTTACTCTACCTGACGTACTTATATGAGGGCATTTGCTTGGCACTTGAGTAGTATTTAGGCATCCAGCTTCTAGGGGACTGTGTCTTTGGCCAAGTGTGGCATTTATTTATAAATGTTAAAAATACAGGACAAGAATAAAAATCATGGGTTCTTTTGTTTTTCTCTCCCAATAAAGTTGAGCTTATTTTGGAATAGAGAATAAATTCAGTTATGATTGGGTAAAGAGTAAGAAAGAATACAAATTATGGTCACACCTAGTTCTGGGGACACTGGGAGAGAGAAAATGAAGGAAGCAAGAGGCTGAGTCTTCGTTATTCCAGAATTGTGAAACAGCAGGTGCTCATGCATCCCAAAATGCATGACATGGACCATTTCACAAGTTTAAAACAAGTTTTGTATCTTTCTTATTTGCCTCTCCTATCCTCTTGCTTAGGACAGAATTTCACTAAACCCAGTCTTTGATTTGTTCTCTTCATAGTTAATTTCGTGCAGTTTGTTAGCTCCCAAATGTATTAATTTAGTCAAAGGCTATAAAAAAAGTTCAAAGGGCAAAATGAGCTTATATAATAGAGTTAAAGTGACAAAAGACTAATCTGCTACTTTTAAAGTTCTGAGAGCATCCAATGCTAATGTCATACCTTTTTAACTCACAGCTAGAAAAAACATTCATCTGCAGCTTCCCCCACACACATTTTGGGGAAAATAGCATTAATGAACAAAAATCATAGATTAAATGTTTTATTGAAAACTGCATTTTGAGCAATATGAACATTGGCCGGCTGTATGAATAAATAATTCTGTGTTAATAATTAAACACAAAAGTAATTTATAGCAATTTATATTTGCCTTTAAATTACTATGTATAATTGTTGTACATTTCTTTTGTTTCTTTAATCATGAAGTTATTTGGTTATGATTACTGTGTTACTCAACTGATAGCTTTCTGGGTAGTAAAGGAAATGCAACTTGTGAATATTATTATTAATTTTTTTACAGAATAAACAAATCACAATAGAGAGTAAACATTGTTAGTATTTTGACCTCATACAGCAAAACTTTGTCCATATTAAAATATATATTTGAATAGAAGTGAATTTTACAAATTAAAATAAAAATAATCACAGCTTTATTAATAACCCAAAACTTGCTGACAGTGAACTTATGACATAAGATTATGTCAGTTATGTAAAAAGTAATGTTTCATCATTGATCAATCACTTAATACTAGTAATTTCTCATTTATATACAGGATTAAATTTTACATAATTTTTCCTAGATTGAGTTTGGACAACTTTAAAGATTTTGGGTATATCACAGAATTTTTTACCTCACCCCCACCTGAGGCTCGGGCTCCCTTAATTCACTTCAATATTATATGAATTAATCCTTAGGTTGTCCCTACATACACAAACTTAGATTGACATTTACATTGGTCTTATTGAACTATCATCCCTGATAATGAGAACTGGAGTTTGCTAATCATTATAATTTTTTTAGGTGTATGCTTTTTTTATAAGATGCAACTGAATTCTTTAATGATATACACACATACATAATTGTTCTGAAATCCATAATTCTCCAAAAATAGAAATTTGTTTTTTACATCTACATTTACATTAATCTTCTATCCAAGCAGATATCTGAAAATAGCATATGGTTCAAGCCTTGGTGTTTAAAAACTAATTCTTCTGGCCTCGAGTAAAAAATATATAGGAAAAAGCATGTAATATTCTTTCCCTAGGAATGTCTCTTCAAGTTTCTGATTGTTACTTATTGTACACATGCTATTATGCAAAAGTGTACTTTCTTTACACTACACCAAGAATGACATTTTTAGAGCTTATTAAATAACACAATTAATGTCATACAATATCCTAAAAGTGATTGAGCTTAAAATGCAAAATAAAAGCAATTGGGAGGATTATAGCAGTTAATCATTCTAGGCTTCCCTTGAAGAATTTTCATTTAAACTGGGGGGAAAAAAGTGCTCTTTTTCCTGAATTCATGTTGTTAAACTGAGTCTGCTGTCTATAGTGGATGTTTGACTATAAATGCTACCTTCTGATCCTGCTCTTTCCTAATATTGTGGTCTCTGCAAAATACATCTTTAATGCTTCTGAGTGTTTAATACAATCCCCTTAAGTATTCTATATGTGATTTTGCTCAGCAGATTTGTGTTATTAAAATGTCTATTATGGCATACAGTACATTTGGAAATTCACATAGGAACTAAACAATTTTATTTATTGTTAATGTTCTACTAGTTTATTTTGCAAATACCTTGCTCTGCCACAAAAAAAATGCATAGACCTTTTGAAAATTTAAGAACTACCTATTTGTCTAATCTATTATTTTCTTTATGTGGTATAGAACATTTAAACACTCCTGCATTAGATTGGGCTTCAAACATTCAATAAAACACATTTACTGTGTCTAAGATTAAATCATACATTGTTTAAAATTAATTATTCCTTTTTAATTGCATTGTATAAACAGAAATGACCTGTTAATTTAAAGAAAATCTATCAGCACAAAATGAATTCACTCATATAAACAAGCAAGATGAACTTGACCTTGTTTGAACTTGTTTTGATGTGGCCCAGATGGTAGGCTACATGCTTGAATAGCGGGCTAAAGCTGAGGAAAAACTCATATAGCAAGATCTAGATTTATAGCCTTCTGCAAATTCCTACCTTGTATTGTCCTTTCAGCATCTGTTCTGCCGCCACTGCGGTCAGCTTCTATCTCTGGGGTCAGAGAGTCTAAAAGCACAGAAAGGTAAGAGTGACATATATTTCATTTGGTTCCTATTGTCCTTTTAAAAAAAGAGCAACCTGTTACTTTGGTGCTGAATTAAAATCACATAAATCTTCCTCACCTTTTAAAGGTTGAACGAAAACTATAACCACAAGAATTTTCAGGAGATTGGAATAAAGAAGAAACGTAATATTGTTCATAAGATAGTAAAGAGGTGGAAGTTCTTAGATTCATATTATGTCATGTTTCAGTAGAAAAAGATTTGGTTAAGCAAAAAAGCAATGTCAGCTCCCAGATGCTGAGGTTAAGTAACAAAAACGGTAGACGCAACTATAAAATAATATCTCCAACATATTCTTCCCATCATGCTGTAAGCATAGGTGAATGAATCACAAGACACCGAAATATACAAAACCACAAACACATGTCTAAATTGTCCTCTGAGCATTAAAAATAAAAGTTGGTCATGCATAAATATATACTTTCTTACCATTTAAGACCCTGAGACTATCTGTTGAAGCTGCCTGCTTTAATGTCTGCTCTGCTTGCTCACGCCGTTTTGTCTCAAATTCAAGTGCTTCCTGCAATTTTCTCTTTGCCTTTTTCTCCTTCTTTAGCCTTTTTTGAACAATGGCTAGAAAAGAGTGCAAAACGAATGCATGTACATTAATTTAACTGCATAATGTTGCTCATTTACCAATGGTCTGTGTTTCTTATTTCACTCATTTTTCCCCTTTGCTGGACTGAGTCTACCTAAAGGAAGACTTAAACAATCTAACAAACAAACAAAAAACTTACCTTTGTCTAAAACGATTTCCAATAAATTGTCCAAAGTAGCCAATTTTTATTTTAGCTTTCAACTATTACATTACAGAAATGCTTTAATTGTAATATGTGAAATAAGTTTAACAGGAAGCTAAATATAGGAAATATTGTAGTCACTGACAAAGGAAGCTAGATTAAATGAATTTTGTGGCTAATACTTTGCCCTGTACAGAACAGCAAAGGTAGTTTAAATAGTGCCTAGTGCTATGAGCAGGTCTTCTATATTCCTGTGATGCACCAATTTAGAGCTAAAACAAATGAAGCATTTCCCCTCTAAACCCTTTGTTAAATTCTTTCACAAATTTTAGAAAACACCATCAGTATTTTTATACATGAGGAGCAAAATACTCTTGTTAACATATACACTCTGTATCCTTTTGACGAAGCTGTTTTCTCAGGGAATTATTTCTTCATAGTAAACTTAAAATACCACAAAATATTTTTTTTAAATTATTAGACTTTCACTCTGCAGGAAACTGGTGAAGTATAAAACCTCACTGTTAATGATGTGCTACTAATGATAATCTGCTTTAATATAAAATTATATTATAACAAAATAATGATAACACATCTTTCTCCTAAAAACAATTTAAATAATCATATATTAATGAACAAAAAATTAATAAATTAATGTACTTCACAAAATGTATATTAATTGTAATTTTGGTATAGTAATCATTTTAACATTTTCTGTACATATATGAATATATATGATAACTAATTAGCATATAGTAAGCATGTATTGCTCTTTGAAATTATCTTTTTTGATAATTCATAAACATTGTGGATATCAATGTTACACTATGAGAAAATTCTTTTGTTTTTCATGAAGTTTAACAAGTTTACTATTTGTCTTCTTACTACTGATTGAAAACATCTTCATTTTCATTTAGTATAATATTTAGTCAAAATACAAAATAAGGTATAATGGTTCAAGTAAATATTTTAGTTTCATTTTCTAATTTTTTGTATTTCCTGTTTTATTATTAATAATTCTGTTAAAATGGTAGCCCATTGGGGCTGGAGCAGTGGCTCAGTGGTTATGGTGCTTGCCTGGCATGCACAATGACACAGGTTCAAACCCCAGCACCACATACACAAAGAAGGCTCAGAGCAATGAAGGCCACATGAAAATCTAGATTCTCTCTTTCTCTCTCTCTCTCTCTTTCACTGTCACTCTCTCTTTAAAAAAAATGGTAGCCCATTAACCTGTTGAGTTTATTATTGATGTATCCTAATTTTAAAAAACGGTTTTAATCAAAAGGTACATTGACTACATTGAGTAAATGCTGATTTCCTTTATTTAACAGTGGGAAAACAAAAATATGCCTACATTAACAAAATGATTTGCCTACTGTTTTTCTTTCCAATGAGTATTTATAAATCTCTTTGAAAAGCAATAACAATTTCTGAAGTATTTCTTTAAATTATATATCCCCTGGTACTAAAAGCTTAATACCCAACACTTGGCCATTGACCAATCACTGTTTCTTCCTAAGTGACTGAACCAAATAGGATGCCAAGTTCTATGTTCAGTGTAATGCACGACTTCAACAGACACATTTATAATAGTTAAGTATTGATAGATAAATTATTACCTTTATTTATTGTTCATAAGTAATTAAATGGGATGTTCATAATATGATTTGTGAATATTTTGCCCTCTAGTGGTTAAAGGAATGAAACAGAACGTAAAATTTCCTAACAGGTTGGAACCAACAAAATTATGAAGGTCTCTCAACTACCCAATGGGTTATTTTAGGAACCCATTGGTCTGCTTTTAGTACTGTAAAAAAGACTTGCAGGTGAGATAAAATCAAGAAATGACGATCTCGAGGAAGAACTGAACCCTTTAACTGTATTTCCTTATTCACTTAAAACACATCTATTATTAAGGTTTATCTTACTTTGATTATTTTAGTAGTTTAATCTAGTGAAGCCATATTATTGATAACTGTGTGATACACCCAGTTGCAATCTTTTCAAATGAGCCTTATCCCAAAACCCATTAAATGTTGCCTCATAATTACTAATGAAATAACCTGGTAAGTCCTGCTAGTTTTGTTTTTTCTTTAAGAGAGAAACAACTTTAGTTTTTCACATGGCCTTAGTTACTCCAACACTCCTTTGCGTACGTGGTGCTGGGGTTTGAACCCGGGTCCTTGTGCTCGCCAGGCAAGCGCCAAAACCGCTGAGCCACCGCTCCAGTCCCAAGTCCTGCTAGTTTTAAAAAGCAGAACAGAAGCAATGGTCTATAAATGACCATATGAAACATCTGAAAGGAAAATATGGTGAGCATTTACTTTGAATACTTATAAAATGAGAGAAAAAGGTTTCTCCCTATCTAGAATACTTAGGAGAATCAAACAGTTGAAACAGAGGGGGAGTTGCTTATGAACAGGTTTCAAATTCATATATAAACATATAAATATGAATGACCTTCAAAATTATCTATGAAGCACTATACAGTGTGTTAAAACAAACAATTTGCAGATCAATAGTATCATTATTTTACCCAATAAGAATTCATATTGGTTTCTATTCTGTGTACTTGACCTTGTAGAATGAAAATGAGGCATTCAGAGAGAAAATTATACAAACATTCAACTTTACTCATTTGTTCAGATATTCATCAGTCTTCAATTTCAGTTGATAAATATCTTACTAAACCTGCTTTGCTTGAATAATCAGTATTTTCTATTTTAACTTTATGACTTTAACTCTTAAGTTTTCAAAGGGCAGCTGTGAAGGAACACAAAATTTTTCTTCATGGCTGTCATCTTACCAGAGCTTATTTATTATTTTAAGAACATGAATTCATTATGTGAACAGTAGTACACGCCTGTAGTCCCAGACTTGGGAGGCTGAGGCAAGAGGATGGAATTTTCAAGAACAGCTTTGGTAAATTAGTAAGATCTGAGCAACTTATCAAGATGCTGCTTCAAAATAAAAAAAAATTAAAAAGGGCTAGGGATGTAGCTCAGTGTAACAATCACTGTTTATGCCCAAAAAAGTATGAATTCATTAAACACTTATAAGCATCAAAGTATACGATCAATGATACAATGGGTATATTTCAATCTCTTGAGAGACAAGCAAAAAGGACAACATGTACTTAGGAGATTAAGAAATGCTGTGAGCCCAGGATTCAAATTCTGCTCTAAACATTAGTTGCAGGAAAATTAACAAAAAGGCTAGACTCTCAAATCACCAAACACACTATGGCATTTTGTGTTAATATTTTAAAGAATTAAGCTTAGTCAGAAGTTCTGCAGTACCTCTGTTCTTTTGTTCCATGGCCAGTTGCTTCTCAAGCGTTTCCCTTAGTTCTCTTTCTCTTAAAAAATCCATCTTCAGCTCTGTTTTTTCCAGTTGGACTTGTTTTTCTTGAGCTCTGGCATTATCTATGGCAACTTTCAAGAGCCCCTGTACAAAGAATGTATTCAGAATGGTAATATTTTGGTGCAAAGTACATTTCATTCATTACTTAAAAGCATTTTAAAAGAGAAGAGCCCACTTATCAAGTTCTTTAATTCTTGCGCATTCAGCCAGTACTCACTAGAACAAATACTATAAAGCACAAAACTTCTAAATTTAATTCATCTACTTTAGGAGGATAAATATTTATACCATGCAGGTTCCATTGTTTCTAATTAGAATATCTACACCCAAAATTAAATGAGGGGAGCACATAAGCCTGTCTGAAAACTAATGCACTAATTAAAATCATGGTAATGATAGAAGGGAGACCAGTGGAGTAGAGCATCATCTGGGAGGGAGGAAGGAAGGGGAAAGGAAGGTTTCCGGAATGAGGTTGATCAAATTAGGTCATGCGCATGTATGTATATGGCAGAATGAATCCTACTGCTGTGTACAGTTATAATGCACCAAGAAAATAAGCACTGAGAAGATCATTTGGGTGAAATTCTGAGGCAAGCGGTTATCTAATATGATTGACGCAGCCCTATGTACCTGGATATCTTCCTATGTTCTTGGAGTTCTTTCTCCCACTTTTTTGGCCATGATTACACTCTCTGTAATGTTCTTCTTTGTTTTTCTCAATTCCACAATTTGTTTCTGCCTCAGACACTTTGCTCCTTCTCTTCCCCTCCTGAATGTCTGCCCTCCAAATCTTTACATGGCTCACACCCTCATTTTATTTCTTCTTTGCACCAACTCACTATTCAAGAGAAGGCTTCTCTTGCCACTAAATTAGAAATAGCTTCCAAATATATCTTGCTCCTTTACTCCTTAAAATTCTTCAAAGCATTTCATATTAGGATATATTGTCATATATTTATTGTTTACTGAATTATATTATGTTTTTCCAGTAAAAGGTATGCTCTCTGAGGTAGAATATTTTCTCTTGCTTTACACTATGACCTTATGCCAGAGAATGCCTAGTAAAGAGTAGAGTTCTGAAATTTCATGAACAGAAATTATTTGAATAGTGTTATATTTTTCTTGAAGTTTGTAATACACATAAGGGATCCAAAACATAGTTCATTACATTTTAAAAAGTCATTCAAAGTGGTTGTAATATTTTGAGAATAACTTTTAGGAAACGCTTTGACAACATTATAATTAAAAAAAAAGAAAATATAATCAAAACAGTACTTATTCATACAATTGATTATAGAAATATATACATTAATTTTGATTTACTGTATTCTTTTAAAAATTCAGCAGTATTTTAAGATTTTTTTAAAAAATCAAATTATGAGAATATGTTAAACATATTAAAATAATTCTGTTTTCTCTGCTGAGATACTTTGGACCAAATTACTAGTAACAATTAGAACTAAAAATTCTATCTTCATCAATTCAACAATACAAAATGCTGTTTTTAAGTTGAAAATATTTTGCATTGGTCTGTGAATATTATAGACTGAAATTTTCAGTTGAAATTATAAAGGAAATGAAAGTTGAGGCCATTTGTAGATGTACTTGATAATATGACCCCATTCCAAAACTCAACATGAACAGTTTGAATCAGGATTTTTCAACTCCAGATCGATTTTATCAGTGCAATAGAAATGTAGCCTTACTTCAGCCCACCAAGGCAACTTTTAGCAATGTCATGAACCACATTTATTCTCTTTTCAAACGCATAAAAATTATTTTATATTTGTTATACCTGATCCTGAATTTCCTAGCATAATTCTTGTTTGATATGAAAGAAGCTGGAGAAGGATTTCTGTGTGGCAGTTTACCCCTCCCAACTCTTTTGTTGTTTAACAATAAAACATAGCTGCTAAGGAAACTGCCATCTTAACTAAATTCAGCAACATTCCTGTATATGTTTCTTTTTCATCAGGAACAAACAATTAGTAACAAATGAAAGCGATCATTACATCAAGTGCCCTTTTAGATCACCCCAATTAAAACTTTAGTTTAGCTGTATTTTAATTCTAAGATACCAAATTCTAATTTTCTGCTCTGATTGCTCTTGTTGACTTACGTTTGAAAGATGTACTCTCTGTGCAATGTCTAGAGATTATTTAGCAAGATGCCAATGTTGGCACCACTTAATGTGTTGATTGGTTGTATTATCAGTAGCTGTTTAAAATAAATTACTATTAAACTATTATTGTCCTTGGCTGACAAAACACAATATTTTGGTGTTCTTTAAATATGAAACAATCATGATGAATAAACATGTTGAATAATGTTAAACTACAACTCTAATTTGTTTAATCTTATATTAATATCCATTAGTAAAAAATGAAGTTGCTAAGAGCTTCTATGTTTACTGTTTCCTTTTGTTATAACATGGCTAATGGTAATACATTACCTATTCCTGCTGATTATGTCTGAAAAAATATTAGCTTTTAGGATCCAATACCCTCTAGGGACAACTTATAAGCTATATAAAATTTAATTTAATTTTTTGACTTTAAATCAGCACACAACAGTAGGAGTCCAGTGTGAACAAAAATCTGCACTAGAGCCAAACTGATGCATATGCAAAAGTAGGTTATTGGCGGTGACAGCTCTGGCTACAAAAAATATGGAAAACCGATTAAATTTCAATGCAGCGGGAGGCTGGGTGAAAGCAGTAGCAAGTAGTGTTCACAACATGTACCATCATTAAAACACCATTCTAACTATCAGTAGTGGTAATACTTTCAGATGTGCGCAACTTCTGAAAAGTTTCCAGGTAGATCGTGTGCAAAAGCTCACACTAACGGCTGTGTCTCACTTGGATATCCACTATCTAGTCAAATGTTGCAATAACAATAGGTAATACAGTAAAAGATAGAAGACTTAAACATGAAGTTTTCTCCAAGAGAATCCAAGTTCTCTGGATGTTGAAGTTGTATAATGACAGTCTAAAGAGTCTCAGCAATGATGAGACACAGTGGTTGATTGGCCTCAGATTTTTTTTCCATATGTGAGGCATGATGGTTGTCATAATTCACGAATGTTTTTGTTTTCTAAAAAGATCTGTCTTGTAAATTATTTTCATGATTTTAGAGAGAATGAGGTTTTTTTTTTTTTAAAGCTCTGCCATTGATATAGCAATGTTGCAAATATATCTATAGCTTGGGAATTATAAATATCTGCCTGCAAGGAACTTCAAGTAATAGGGGTATGAAAGAATCATTTCTTAACATATTATTTAGATCCAAGAGCAAAACCTTATCTGGTCCATGCATATATTTTATGCAAATTTATTTCAGAATGAGATAAATGAGGTTCCTTGAGTGTCTTTGAAGCTTACGTAACAAAATTTGTGCTCAATAATTTGTTGCTACAAATAAAAGCAAAATACCCCAAACAGAATTTAGCAATCACGCATTCTAGCCAATCATTTTAAAAATAAAATAAAAATAAAAACCAAGGTGAGAAGGATAAAATGGCTGATTCTAGATCCTAAACTAGTGAGCTGACTAAGCCAAGATCAGAACCTTAGCTATTTAATCTTGTTTTTCTTTTACAGTTTACCTATCTCTTTGTCGAATGAAGAGAAATTCTGTTCTTTGGAAACAGAAAAAAAAAATTTTTAAATAGAAGAAACATGAGAAAATCAACAAAGTCCTTATCCACAGAAGCTCTTGTAGAAAAGCAGAAGTATGCTTAGTTTAATGCTCTGCTTATTGTTCTCCAAAGGTAAATAATAACAGACTCCCCATGAAAAAGCACTTCCAGGTATGAAAAAATGCATCTTATAATCCATGTAGTCATGGGTTGTAATATGACCACATGGAAATCATCCGGTCTATGTTTAAAGTCAGACGTTATCACCACTCTATGACCATGTCTGCCTCCATAATCTTATATATAATATGGGGATAATATACCCACTAGACTGATAAGAAAAAGCTATGTGAAATGTGCTTAATTACTGTGAAGACACACACATTAAAATTGTTATTGACTATGATACAAATTTTAAACTATGGTATATGGCCTAAGTTTTGAAGAGATTACTGCTATTCTCTTCATCACAGTAGCTCTGTTGAGAAATATTGGTTATATTTAAATATTTTTATGGTCTTTTCCAAATTGGAAATGGTAGCAAACAGGAGAAAATAAACCATATAAATATTATCAAACAGGAAAACATAATACCAACATATCTGATTTTATCCAACTCATATTTTTCTTTTTGAAAGAGAGAGAGGGACAGTGAGAGAGAATCAATTTTATTTAGTTCTTCATGTGGCTTTTGTTGTTCCAAAAGTTTGCTGTGTACATGGCACTGGGGTTTGAACTCACGTACTTGCACCTGCCACGAAAACACTGTAACTGCTTAGCCACTGCTCCAGCCCCGCCCCCACTCATATTTTGAAGCCAATGTCATAGTTTGTTGGGATTTTTTGAAAAATATTCTTCTCATTTTTGTATATCTATATTTTAATTAACTGTATGCACGAATAATGAAAATGAAAAAATATTAATTTATTTAAAAATGTATGAAAAATAAAATTACTGGCTCTGATATTGAAATGGAAAAACTTGGAGATAGAAAACTAGAATGTCTCAGTTTAATACTCAAATTCGTTTTTTAG
>PVKS010021407.1:0-35286 GCA_004027875.1 Aplodontia rufa | reverse complement strand
AGAATCAACTTTAGTTTTTCGTGTGACTTTCATTGCTCTGACACTTTGTTGTATTCGTGGTGCTGGGGCTTGAACCCTTGTACTCGCGCATACAGGCAAGTTCTGTAACCGCTGAGCCACCACTCCAGCCCTGCACACTACCTTTACTCATGGCTCCATCCCGAAGTTGAGAAATCAGGGCCAGGTTTCTTCATTTACAACTGCTGAAACAGTCTGTATTATAAAGATTAACACATGCAGTAAAGTATTTGCTATGGTTTGGATAGAGTTTAAATGTGTCCACCTTGAAGGTTCCTATGTTACAGGCTTGGTCCCCAATGTGCCAGTATTTGGGGAGGGGGGCATTTCAGAGGTGGAACCTAGTGTGAGGTTCTTAGGTCAATTGGGGTAGGTTCAGAAGGGACTGGGACCCACCTCTCCATCTCTGGCAATCAGTTTCGAGATGTGACTTTTTCCTCCTGCACGCATTTTTGCCATCTGTCACGGGGCTCTTAGCAGAGCCAGACTAAGCTGTTTGGACTTCTGGCCACCAGAGATGTGAGCTAAATAAATCTCCTTTCTAAAGTTAGCCTGCCTCAGGTACCTCATTATAGCAATGAAAAACGGATTAATACAGGACTCAAAATATCTGGTGCACAGTAAACAACGCATGTTCTTAACTATCACTGTTACTTTATTCTTAGCCATTTTTCTGTATTCCATATACTTCTGAGAAATTTATCCACCGCCCCCAAAAAAATTAATCAGGGAGTAATATCAGCTAAGTAGTGAACTAGGTAATTCCAAGGTTTAGCTCCTCCATGGAGAAAAAAAAAAAGACTGAATTCACATTACAGGAGCTCAGGAAAATGGTCAAAGGTCTACTACAACCAAGAAAATGCCCAATCAAGAAAAAAAAATCACTACAATGACAATAGTAGGAAATTTTGTGTAATTTTTTCTCACTCTTTTCTACCCAACTCCACAGGATAATCTGTCTGGAGAGTACAGCAGCCTAGTTTCTCACCCTCAAAACAGAATGATTCAGTATGTATGTGTGTGTGTGTGTGTGTGTGTGTGTATACATATATATGTACGTACATGTGTACGTACATATATATGTATATGTATATACATATATATATGTATATATATATAAAATCAAAGATTGAACCCAGAGGTACTTAACCACTGAACCACAGCCTGGGCTGGCTTTGGATTTGCAATCCTCCTTCCTCAGCATCCCAAGCCTCTGAGATTACAGGTGTTTGCCATCACACCCAGCTAACAACAATCGAATCTATTGGGGAGCTGCCTGAAGGACTGAGACCTATCTCACCTAACGTGGACCCCCAGATGTGTACACTGCTCTTGAAATCTGCAAGGAGACCACAGACCTGCAGATGGGCACAGTTATTAGGGGATGGAAAAATGTAAGCCCACTGGGTCCCAGAGAGAATCTGGGGCAAGATCCTTATAAAAATAAAGACTTTTTAAAAAAAATATCATGAGAATGGGGGAACTCAGAATGCTAGACACAGAACCAGGCAAGACAACATCTAAGAGGACCGTAAGTTTTCCGACTCAGAACACACCCAACATTAATAATCCCTGTAGGACCTCCCTGGCACAGAACCAATCGGCAAGCACTGGAAGAGGTGGCTTCCTTCTGAACTATTGGATTTTCAACAAAAGATCAAAGGCACACAAAGAAACAAAGGACTGATTTATTCAAAGGAGCAAATAAGCTGGCAGAAACTGGAAGAGCACACAGACACTGCACTTACTAGACAAAAATGACTCAAATACGCTCACAGAACAAAGGAGGCACAAAGAACTAAAGTCAGGAAAATTACATATAAGCAAAATGAGTCTATCATACGAAAAAGAACTATGCAGAAATTTGAAGAAAATATAACGACCGAAACTTCACAAGAGTGGTTCAAATACAAGTTTGAAGGGCATAGGAATCAGCAAACTTGAACGGTGTCTAGTCAAAATGGCAGTCATCAAGAATACGAATAATAAAAAAATTCTGGACAGAAGATGGAGAAAAAGGAAAACTTTTACACTATTGATAGAAATGTAAATTAGTACAACCACTATGGAAATCGATATGGAAGTTCCCCAAAAAGCTCTACTATCCTCAGTATTTACCTTAAAGAATTAAAATCACACTATGACTGTTAAGCCCATGTTTATAGCAGCACAATAACCACACTGTGGAACAAAGCAGGTATTCATCAACGGATAAATGAAGAAAGGAAATGCATTATATACACACAATGCAGTTTTATTTAGCTATAAAGAAAAATGAAGTTAAGTCATTTCCAGGAACATGAATGTAATTAAAGACCATTATGTTAAGCAAAATGAGCCAAACTCAGAAGTTCTGTCAAGTGTCATGTTTTCTCTCCTATGTGAAAGCTAGAGAGGAAAATGGAAAAGAAGGACAATGGGAGTGCTGATGAAAACCAAAGAGAGATCGGTAGAGGGGTTGGGGAGTGAAAGGTGAGGAAGGAGAGAGAAGTGCTGGGGAGTGAGATTAACCAAATTTTACTGTTATAGTATGTGCATGTACAAATACGTAACAACAAATCCCATCATTAGGCACAACTATAATATACAATAAAAAAACGCAGAAAAAAATCAGGTGAGGAAAGGAAAGAATAAAGAAAAATGAACAGGGGCTGGAGCAGTGGCTCAGTGGTTAAGGTGCCTGCCTGGCATGCACAAGGACCTGGGTTCAAACCCCAGCACCACATACACAACCAAGCAACAGAGAAACAAAGTCTGGATGAAAATAAATAAATAAAATTGATGCTCTCTTTAAAAAAGAAAAATGAACGGAACTTAAAAGATATTTTTTCAAACAGATCAATATATGAATGATGGAGTCTCCAAAGGAGAAAAAAGATTATTCAGTAAAAGCATAGCCAAAATTGATGAAAGACATCAATATACAAATCCAAGCAGCTCAACAAACTCCGGGAAGATAAACATGAAATAACCCAAATGGAGACACAGAATAATCAAACTATTGAGGGACCAAGACAAAATACAATAAGCATCAAGAGAAAATTTTCGCTATTTGTCATATACTATCAGCTCATTTTTCAGCAAAGACCTTAGAGACCAAAAGCAGAATGATGTATGTATGATACATTTCATATGCTAAACAACAAAAAATCCTGCCAAATGAGAATTCTGTATTTCCCTCCCTCTCTCTCGCACTCTCTCTTTCACACACTCTATCCTGCAAAAGTGAGATAGAAATTAAGATATTCAGATAAACAAGTAATATAAAAACCAGGATTACCATAAAGTTGATTTGTAACTCTCCTTGGTATCTTCTACAGAAAAAAAAAAAAAGAATGAATCTATGTTACTGGATACGCAAAGTATAAAGATATAATATATGGTGGAATTGCATAGGAATAGTTGTCATATGTCAGTAGAGTTAAAACTGGCATCCAACTAGTTGTTAACTTTAGAATGTTACATGTAACACTCATAATAACCACAGAAAATATCTTTAGAATACATAGAAAAACATGAACAGAGTAAAAATGTGTCACTACAAAGAAACCAACTAAACACAATGGTAGGCAGTAATGAAGAGGGACAAAAAAAGACATTTAGATATAACAATGCAAAAAATAAGCTGTTAAGGCAAAAAAATAACAAAAGGTAAAAATTTAGTCATTCCCTACTAATAATTACTTTAAGTGTACATGTAAACACCATAATCAAGAGACACTGACAGAGATTTTCAAAAGATGTAACTAACAATATGCTATGTACAAAAGATTTACTTTAGATCAAAGAGGCTAAAAGGAAAAGGATAAAAAAGACATTAAATGCAAATAGTAACCAAAGAAAGATGGAACTGGCTAACAGCAGACAAACAGATATTAATTTAAAACCCATTACAACCAAGTACTATGTATAACCACAAAGCTCTAGTTAAAAAAATAAAACTCATACAAAAGACAAAGACATCATTGACTAACAAAAAGTCAATTCACTAAGATACCAATTTCAATATATGCACTAAAAGGGAACTGGAAGGAAAGAGAGACAATTCTTTGATAATAAAGACTTTAATACCTTTCTCTTGTTTTCTTTTTTTAAGAGAGAGGAGGAGAGTGTAAGAGAGAAAGAGAATTTTTATTTATTTATTTATTTTTAGAAGGAGGGGACAGTGAGAGAGAAAGAGAGAAGCAACTTTTATTTAGTTTTTTTTTTTTCATGTGACTTTCATTCCTTGGACACTTCGTTGTGGAAGTGGTGCTGGGGTTTGAACTCACTTACTCGTGCATGCCAGGCAGGCATTGTAACCCATGAGCCACCACTCTAGAGCCCCTTATTTAGTTTTTCATCTGGTCTTTATTTCTCTAACACTTAGTTGTGTACGTGGTGCTGGGGTTTGAACCCGGGTCCCTGCGCATGCCAGGCAAGCGCTCAAACCATTGAATCACTGCTCCAACCCCAACACCTTACTTTCAATCAGACTGAACCACCAGACAATAGAGCAATAAGGAAACAGAGGACATGAACACCACAATAAACCATCTAGCAGACATACAGAACATACTACCCAACAGGAAAAAACACACAAAATTATCCAGAACCCACCACAGGAGAGGCCAACTAAACATGCATGAATACATTTTAAATGATTAACATTATACAAGCTATTCTCTGATCACTACAATGAAACTAGAAATCAGTAACAGAAGGAAAACAGGACAGCTCAATAGTAGAAGGAAATCAAACAGAACACTCTTAAACCAATGAGTAGAAATCACAAGAGAAATTAGAAAATAAAGCTGAGCATTCCTAAGCTGAAAATCGGAAATCAGAAATTCTCCAGTATCTAGAAATTTGAGCTCCAACATGATGCCACAAGTGGGGAAATTCACATCATGAAACTGTTTTAAGCAAAAATTTATTTAAAATTTTGTGTAAAATTACCTTTGGGCTTTGTGCATAAAGTGTATATGAAATGTAAGTGTATTTCATGTTCAGACTTGGACCCCATTTCCCAAGATATTTCACCACACAAATGCAAACATTTCATGATCTGAAATCTTGTTACTTTTAGTAGCAAACATTTTAGATGAGGGATACTCTCAACCTGTGTCTTTAAACAAATATAAGTGAAAAAAAAATGGGCCAAAACTTACAGAGGGCAGCAAAAACTGCAGTAAGAGGGAAATTTACTGCTATAAACATTCCTTACATTAAAAGAGAAGACAGATCTCGAACCAACTATACAAATTAAAGAACCAGATAAAGTATAACAAACTAAACCCAAAGCTAGTTGGAAGAACAATAAAGATTAGAGCAGAGATAGAGAAAAATCATTAACACCAAATGTTGGCTCTTTGAAAATATTAACAAAATTAAATTTCCAGTTATGTTGACTAAAAACAGAAAATTCAAAATTACTAAGTTAAGAAATGAAACTGAGGACATTACTACCAATCCTACAGAATAACAAATGGATTTTAAAGGAGTACTATGAATGACCGCATGTCGATAAACTGGATCATCTAGATGAAATGGATAAATTTCTTATAATGCAAAATCTACTAAGACTAAACTTCAAAGAAACAGAAGATCTGAATAAACCCATCACTAGCAAGGATTTGAAACAGTAATCCAAAACCCTCCCTAAAAAGTAAAGCCTTGGTACTACTGGCACCACTGCTGAGCTCTGTCAAACGTTTAAAGAAGAATTAATGAGGGGCTGGATCGATGGCTCAGTGGTTACAGTGCTTGTCTGGCAGGTGCAAGTACACGGGTTCAAACCCCAGCACCCATGTACACAGGTAAGTGTCAGAGCAGCAAGGGCCATGTGAAAAACTCAATAAAAATTGATTCTCTCTCTCTCTCCTTCTCTCTTAAAAAAAAAAAAACGGATTAATGGGGTTTGAGAGGTGGCTCAGCAGTTACAGTGCTTGCCTGTCATGCACAAGGATGCGGGTTCAAACCCCAGCACCATGTACACAATGAAGTATTGGAGCAACGAACGCCACATGAAAAACTGAAAAAAATATTCTTTCTCTCTCACTATCCCTCTTTAAAAAAAAAAAATTATACATGACCAAGTTGGATTTATTCCTGAGATGCAAGATGGTTTCAACACATGAAAATCAGTTAATATAAATATAGCATAGTAAAATAGAGACAATGATCATCTCGACTGATTCAAGGGGGAGGAAAGCATCTGACAAAATTCAACACTTTCATGGTTAAAAAAAAAATGGAGGGAAACTTCTGCATTAACAAAATAAAACCACCATGCTCAATGGTGAATGAAAAACTGAAAGTAGTTCCTCCCCTAACACAAGGAACAACACAAGTGTGTCTGCTTTCACATCTATTCACTGTAGTACTGAAAGCTGGAGCCAGAGTAATCATGCAAGAAAAGTCATCCAAATTAAAAGAGGTAAAATGCATCTGTTAGATAGCAGGATCGTGCATATACAGAATACTAGTGATTCCACAAAGAAGTAGTAAGTGCTAATTAACAAATTCAAAAATGCTGCAGGACACAAAACCCACACATAAAAATTAGCTGCATTCCACACATTAACAACAAACAATCTGAAAAGGATATTTTTAAAAAACCAATTCCATTTAAAATGGCATCAAAAGGAATAATATAGCCAGACAGGGTGGTGTATGCCTATAATCCCAGAGACTCTGGAGGCTGAGCCGGGAAGATTCTGAGTTCAAAGCCAGCCTCTGCAACTTAATGAGGCTCTAAACAATTTGGCGAGACCCTGTCTGAAAATATAAAAAGTGCTGGGGATGTGGGCTCTGTGGTTAAGCACCTCTGCAGTCAATCCCTGGTAGCAAACAATAATAATACTTATTAATAAACTTAACCCATGAGGTACAAGTCTTGCATGCTGAAAACTACAAAATATCACCAAAAAATTAAGGAAGACATAATAAATACAGACATCCTATGTTCATGGATTGGAAAACAACATTGCTAAGATGACCATACTACGCAAGCCACCTACAGATTCAATATATTCCCTATCAAAACACCAGGATGTTTCCCGCAGAATTAGGAAAGTCCAACCCAAAATTCATATGGAACCCCAAGGGACCCTAAATAGACAAATACCTTAAAAATAAAGACTGGTGTGTTTGAGGCCTCAGCATTTCCTAATTTCAATACTTACAACAAAGTTACAGTTATCAAAACAGTGCATGCAGACCAAGTGGAGAACAGACAGCCTGAAATAACCCCTTACACACACGGTCAAATGACTTTCGTGACAAGAGTGGCAAGATGATCCAATGCGGAAGGATGTTCTTTTCAACAATCGGTGCTGGGCAAACTGCATGAATCTACACACAAAAGAATGAAGCTGAGGCCTTAGCTTAAGCCACCTACAGAAAACTCAAAATGGATCAAAGGCGCACACATACAGAAGCTTCATGCTAGATGTAACAGTGACTTCTTGAATACATCAATAAATGATGAGCGGCAAACTGGGCTTCATCAAAATTAGAAACTTTTGTGCAAAGGACGCTATTAGTTAAAAAGGCAACCCAGAGTAGGAGAAAATATTTGCAAATTATACATATGGTGAGGAATTATATCCAGAATATAAAACTTAACTCCAACTTAACAAGTACAAAAAAAAAAAAAACCCTCAAGTAAATGGTCAATGGAATTAACATTCCTTTAACATCTGAATTAACACTTCTCCAAAAAATATACAGAAGGCAAATGAGCCCACAAAAAGATGTTCAATATCAGAAATGACCAAAGAAATGAAAATCAAAACCATAATGACTCATGCCTGCAATCCCAGCAACTTGGGAGGCTGAGGCAGCAGGATAACAAATTCAAAACCAGACTCAGCAACTTAGGCCCTAAGTAACTTAGGGAAACCCTGTCTCAAAATTCCAAAAAAAAAAAAAAAAAAATTTTTTTTTTTTTTTTTAAGAGCTGGGGACGCAGTGCTGTAGTTAAATGTTCCTGGGTTTAATCTCTGGTACAAAAAATAGTAAGAATAACCTAGCATCAGCAAAAATTCAAAGAAACATTGAATCCCTTGCACACGGCCAGTGAGAATGTAAAATTGTGCCAAACAGCAAGATGGTTTCTCAAAAAATTAAACGTAGAATTACCATACGGCCCAGCAATTAGACTTTAAGGTATAACCAAAACAGCAGAAAAGACACACTCAAGCGGGTATGCGTAAACCAATATTAATCACTGTACATATATCAAAGCACTGTTTACAACAGCCAAAAGGTACAACCAAAATGTCCTTTGATGGATGAATGATTTTTAAGAGTAGTACTGCACATACAGGAATACCGGCAGATTCAGCGTACAAGGAATGAGGTACGACAATGGAGTATTATGGCCTTAAAAAGGAATGAAATTCTGAACCTTGAAAACATGCTGAGTGAAATGAGCAAGACACAAAAAATTCTGCATGATTCCACCTATGTGAGGCACATACGATAGTCAAACTCTCAAGACAAAAACAAGGAGAGAGGTTACCAGAGGCTCAAGTGGGGAGATGGACACTGAATTTCAGTTTAGAAGGATGGAAAAAACTCTGGAGGTAGTGCTGATAGTTGCATAACCATGTGATTATACTTACTTGTGTACTTAAAACTGGTTAAAATCATTCATTTTATTCTGCATATTTTACCATAATAATAAAAGATCCAAAAGTAATTAATGTTATTTATAGAAGAGAAAATATAAGTGAGGAGAAATATAGACATGTATTTGTATAGGCTTAGCAGAACTATTCAACAGCAGATACGTAGCCAATGAACTGGAATTGTAGCGATCAATAACCACTTAGCAAGTTCTGGTATATTTCCTTTCTCAGGGAGGTCTGCGGTCTGCAGACAGGCAGAAGTGTGAAGCCAAAGTGAAGATTCTTGGGCTCTAGAAGACTGATGATCAAACTGGACAAGTCAGCTCGCAAGAGTTATTGCAGGGGCCTCTCCTGCCTGCCAGGTGGGGCTAACAACCCTGCACTCCAACCACTGAAAGACAGGAGCATCTGACAATCAAAAGGAAAACCACATATTTCTATCACCACTACCACCACCATGACCCCAGATATCTCACATGACAACCACAGAGCAAATCCAAAACTGAAATATAAGCACCTTGGTCTGTCAGGATACGACAGGTTAGAAAACAGTAGCAAACAACTGTAACTCTCAGTGGATGTCTTCAAACCAAAAAAAAAGGCTTCTTTCTTGTTCACACCACATGTTCATCACGGGCCAGCCAGGGGCTCTATTCTGCACAATTCTCACAGGGAACCCACTACCAATGCTGTCAGGATCTGGAATACTGGCAGACCAGGGCAGAAGGAATGAGATACGGCAAACAAGATGCTGGCATTTAAAATCCCACCTAGAAGTGGCATGCAACCCTCCTGCTCAGATTTAACTAGAAGAGAGCCCAGTGTGTTCTGTAAACAAGACACACTATTTAAATATCAATTAAAGAGCGCACTACTTTGCACTACCATCCTCACAACAGGTAGTTATTGAGCATCTACTGTGTGCCGTGTACCATGCTAAACGGTCTGACGGAAAACGGGTCACATGCAGTGGGGTGAGATGATGTGGAGTGGTAAAAGTGATCAGGCAGGGAAGTCCAGGAGCTCCAGAAGTCCCCAGAAGGGCACATGACGCGGAGGGGGCAACAGTCAGGAAGACTTCTAGGGGCGGTGATACTGGCCCTGTCTACACCTCTGCAAGATAGGGACAGCCAGGGTCAGGACATACAGAAGCTTCCCAGGTGGAGGCAGGAATCTGAAGGTGCCCATCTTCAAAAGGAGTCCCATGCTCACTCCAAGAAAGCAATATCACACAGCTCTTCCAAATACTAGGGGCATGGTGGGGGGACTCACCCAACTCTACAGCCCAGCCCCAGAAGCCTTTCTTCAAGATCCCGCTGAAACACTTCTCCCAGCCAAGAACACTGACTGTGACCATGGAAAGTGAGCCCCGGCAACCTCTGGGACACTCTGCTCAGGCGGCTGACACCACTTGGCTCTTGCCCCTGGGCCACAATGAACAACATACCAAGAGCACAAACTTCTGAAGTGCCATGTTACAATCAGGGCTGGTCAAGAGGACCTCAGGTGCACCCTCTCCCTCACTGAAGCCGTAAGTGAGGGGAACAGGGAGACTTAAGTCAGATAAAGAGAGAGGTACACAGAGACCATGTGTATGTGGAACAAATGCTGCACTACTTTAATAAAAAAATTTAAAAAACAAACTCCCAAAAGGAAAAGAAAAATGCCTGGACCACTTGTTGGGGGTGGGGGAGGGGAGGGAGTTAATTAAATATACCATTATTTTTCCTAACTTTCCTTTTTAAAATGCTAATGGAAAGCAAAATAAAGACACTAGACATTTCACATAAAAACTCTTCTTAGGGATTTCAACATCAACTAAAATTTGATCTTCCTCCCCCCATTTAACGCCCTTCAGAGTCATGGAGCTTTAAATAAAAGATTTGGGGGAATGGGGAGTGAGAGGGAGTTATCTTTTCTATTTCAGGATTTATAATAAGATTTCTGAATTTCACGCTTCTCTGGCTTGGGAGCTCAGTCACAGCCAGAGGGCTTTCAGGGCCACACGTGGGGCAGAGGAGAGGAGTTTTCTAATTCCATTCCAAGAACAGTCCTTTCTAATTCCATATTTGTATTAAAATAAGTAAAAAATGTATCCAGAGAGTACAAAATAGGCATGACTCTGAAAGATCAAACCGGTGATTTATGAGAAGATGCCTGTGTAGACAGCGTGGGGCTGCCACCCCTGCAGGCCTCTGGGGCAGGCATGAACTGGCTTCCACTTTTGTTCAACAGAAAAATTTGAGCAGCTGTCACAGGATGTTTCGGCCCATAACTCACACTTCCACTCATTCTACACTGACAGCCCTAAATCATACTTTTTAAAAATTTTCAACAAATATTTAGCACCTACTATATGCCAGGCCCTTCACCCATCATCTGGATAATTATCATTTTGATTTGCCATTTGGAATCACCAGTCTCTACCTGAGAAAATCCCAGGGCCCTCCTCACAGAGGAGGTCTGCAGCAGTGAAATACCAGGATTTATGCCAAAAGACCCACAGTGCCAGGTTTGATCACAAATGCAAAGCACTCTTCAGGTATACAGGGCCCTCCTGGAGCAGAGGGTTAAAGATGGGGGGTTGCCCCCATGACTGTGCTGCCCCTCAAGGAGGGTCGAGGGAATAATGGAAGGGATCCCTGAGAAAGCCACAACCACTGGCAGGGACATGATGCCAGGAATCTATTGCCCACACACCTGGCAGCCTAGCTAGCAGATGCATGGGCTTGACAACTCTTACTTAAGGATTCCATATGCCATTTTTTTAATGTTTTATAGGTGTGCAACAGACAAACAGAAAAGTGCTGATATCATTAAATACACATCTCGGTGAAGTTTTAGAGAGTACTTGCCTTTTACAACCAGCACCTGCATCAGAAATGCTTTTTTTTTTTCCCTCTTAGAAATTACCACTTTATAATGAGTGAACCTACAGTTTTTGACCAAACTCCAGTGAAAATACATTTTCAGGAACGTTATCTAGAAGACTATTATCTTTGAAATAAGCAAGGCAAAGAAGGCAACCTTTTTAAAAAGTGAATTACTGCCACACAGGAGAGATGCTCAGTCTAGAGTGCCCCTTCCTTCTGGGATGACAGAACCAACTTACACACAGTCCCCAACAACCCCAATCCAGTCCCTCCCTCCACCACGCATCCATGGGCTCCTGCCTGGGTCTCCTTGGTGTAAAGAATGGGCCTCCCGGACAACTCTCCACTGTCACCTACACTAAAATACTGTAGATGATCTTGGTTCTGAGACACAACAGTCATTGTTTCAGTACAGTTTTCATGAGCCTTGAGTCTAAGCACAGTGAAAACTGCTTTCCCAGCATAACCCTAGGGGAACACCCTAGAAAATCCAAGTGTCAGGGTCTCACCTAGTGAAAACCAGTCACATTCCCTTTACCAGATATTAAATGCATTATTAACAAACAGTAATTTAAACAAACATTAAAAAGAAACAAACCACTGTGGACTTCATCACAAGTCATAAAATATATAATGCCTCCACTATGGGACATTTATTACAAGTTCCTTGAAGAAAACTATTTTTCAATAGAAAATACATTAAATACACATTTACTCATTAAAACCACACAGCCGCTAAAAATAAAAACAGTAAAGACCTCCAAACTACTCAGAAAACTCCTATTGACAGTACCGCAGAGCTCAGAGGTACAGAACTTTTCTAGCACATGCCAGTCCCCGGGTTCAACCCCCAGCACCAAACATTTTAAAAAGCAGAATTCAAAGAGGCCATCCGATAAACAAGGTTATGCAAAAATGACACTTGTACTACAGGCCAACATGAGATGGAAAGGACCCAGAAAACGAGGCACAGAGAGAGGGAAGCAGAGCACTGGTTCACCGTTTTCATTTCAGCTTATGTGAACACCATGCTACTTATATAATACAAAACTCATGTAAAAATCATTCCTATGTAAAACTTTGTAGATCTTATATTCCAAACTGACTTTTACAGAGAGTATAAAGCAAAATCCGGGCCAAACTGGCTACTGCTAACATCCCAGTTCCTCTAGTTAAATTTATATTTAAACAGCATGTTATAGTTCACAGTCATGAGATGGTAAATTAGGCCGAGATTTCCATCCTCATTATTTCAGAAAGGTTGGTGACCTGGCCAGGTCCTGTGATTCCAGTAGCAAGGACCAGGCAGTGCTTCTGCAACCAGAATCCCAGCTGAGCAGCTCCCTTTGTCAGTTGCTCTAGGAAATCAGCCAACTTAAGGCCCTCTCTTTAAAGAATAGAAAATACCACCTACTCCACAAAACCACAGGAGGGATTAAATCATAACTTTTAAGTACCTACCTAGCACAGTATAACTTTGAAAAGAAGTTACAGTTTTCATTTCTTAAAAAAAAAGGAGAGCTCTCCTCCCACTCCAAATCCCAAGACTTCCAAGGTCAGGAGCCCACTAAACTCCAGCAAAGGCAGAAGTGGTAAGGAGCTCCAGAGGGACCTTGGGGCAGCGGGGGACACGACAGTGTTCTGTGTCTGTTCTTCCACTATAACTAATAACACCTGGCACATAGTAGGCACTCAATGGACATCTGATAAAGGGACTAGCCCAGTCGGCAAGTCCTCTGACGACTATGAAGCAAAACCGAACCATCAACTATTCGTCTCAACTTCAACTCTGGCCCTTCCACACCAAAACTTGCAGCTACACACAGGGAACGAGCATTTACTACCACCAAAGATAAACTTATTCCAAGTGTTTACTTAAGCTACATTTTACCAGACATGCCTCCGAATGGCCCTATTCCAAAATAGTCACAAACCACCGCTTGTCATAATCAGAAAATAATATAGTCCCACTAATGTTCTTATCTCTATTCTCACGCTAAGTAGACTTTATCAATTCCACATGGGGGAATGAAGCCAGAAGTCTTTCATGAAAACAAAACTAGATCTTAAAGAGGTAAAATTTCTAAACTGTAACTCAGAGTACCAAGGAATAAAGGAAAATTCTCAAGAGCTGTTCAAAATTAATACTTGGTTTCACTGAACTTTTTTCAAATGGTTTCACTGAACTTTTTCATTAATACACTCTAACATACATAAATGGCTTTTAAGTCTCATATTATCTCATGGTTTTCTGTCCTATGTACCTGAGGGACCACAACTGCTTTGATCTCGAAATTCAGCTCTGCTAGTCAGTAGTCTACAGAAAGAAGCAGCCTTTTAAATACTGGACTATTAAAGCGACAAATCACCGTCCTGAGAAATCACAAATGGTTTCCCCTGTGTGACCAGCTTCTGGGGCTCTGGGCACAAATTTTAAGCCATAAAATTAGAAGGGTTTTGCTGCCCCAAGGTCAATATCAGAAAAATTCCCCTTTACCCCATCAACAGCATGCTTTATGCATATGCATAAAAACATTTAGCATCATTTCCTTCTCAAAGAGTCCAACCTGCACCCTGGAACTAGAAAAGTAAAGAGGACAGTGATGTTCAGACTGTTAGGAAACTGAGACACCTCCAGCTCCAGGGAATTGGTGAGAACTTAGAAAGGGAACACACCCTTGCCTTTGCTAGATACTGTTTCTGTCACTCAACATAAAGACAAAGACACACTGGTCTACCCAGCAAGGACCACAGCCTCTGGAAGGCATGATCCCTGTCAGAGAACATCCAATCCAACACACTGGTGGGGCAGCAGAAAGGCAGTCTTGGAAGTGGTGAGTGTCTCCTCCGTCACTTATTACTCATAACATTCTTCCTAAGCTGCTCTTCTTCAACACCGTGCAGTTTTGTGCCTTCCAAGGGATGGAAATTATATTTACTGTATGTATGAGATTAAAACACACTGCATGCTGGGCTGAGCCATAGTCCCTGCGCAGAAATGCCACTTCAGGCGTTCATCACACTGCTTTATTCATAAGGCTGAGGGACTGGGTAGAACCGCAGGAATTTAACATCTTGCAGTGCCGGAAATGTTCATTAAGTGCTCTTATCTGCAGTCACCTACTTACCCTACAGATCACTCAGCTAATTTAAATTAAAGAGACTATAATCTGCTCATTTAAATTATGATGAACAGGAATATTTCCACTGGAAAAATCATCACATCTTAATTTGCACTGCCAATTAGGAGGTCTTCAGAAAAGAAAAAAAAAACCCCTGATCATCTTACATATAGTAATTTACTCTAATTGGTGTATAATGGGTTGGATATAATTTGAGGATCACCCCCACATGGTAAATAGTTCAACATTTTAGAATTACCAAAAATTAGCCTCATTATCTGACAGTAAAACGTTCACTTCCAACTACACATTCTGGGACTGTTCTGAATTTCCAAAGGTTTAAGTAGGAACGCAAGTGATCAAAGTGTAAAGAACTTTCCAGCACAACAAGGGGTTTCAAGAGTGATACAAAAAGATACATTTTCTAAAGATGAAATTTACAAGGAGTACAAATATCCTTCCAAAGGTTTTTGTCCTGGAGAAGCTAAAACTTCTAGAAGCAGAATATATGGGGTAGGCCAAGTGGTACCCAAAAAAAAAAAAAAAAAACAAAACACTAGCTCAGCCCCCTAGGCTTCCTTATTGTTTTCCTGCTATTAATATCAATTACCTCACTGATTGCAGAAATTTCAAAAATAATACTATCGCAAACATCCACAACGGATTTTTCTCAAACGTCCACTTTCAGGAAGGCTTTCGGAAATTACTAAGTAGCCAAAGTGATCATTAGTGGCTTGGTCTTTAACTTGCCACCAGACCGGCAGGTGACAATGGCTTTTGCAGGCAGGGTCTCACAAAGCTAGAGGCGCATCCCCTCCTCCCCGCCCCAGCGCCCAGGTGGAGGGAGGAAAGGGGTAAAAGCCGGCGAAAGTCAGGGTGGAAGCGGTTGAATCCAGAGGTTCCCACAAAAGGAAAAATTCAGCCCTAGCACAAAACATCTCAGGCTCCCACAAGTAGCGGGTGGCTGTTTCCTTCCCTTTTAAAAAGAGATATTTTTAGTTCTTTTTTTTAAAAAGTTTTTAATGCTTACCTCTGAATACAAATGTAGGTCCATTTTCATTAGAGCTTTATTTAGAATAGAGTCCATTTAAAAGTAATGGAAATCTCTTTGAAAACAAGTTAAAACCCCAAAAAGCTGAAATCACGTTCATATTCCCACCACTCACTGAACGTTTGAAGAACTTACTGAAGTACTTGTTAAGGAGTTTTAAAGCCCTTAGGCCCATGATGCCTAACCGGGGCGTGCTGAGTACGTGATTGGGGATCCTGCAGCAGCTGTCCGTTTAACTTGGCCTAATGATGTTGCTATTTCCAAATGGTTACAAATACCTTGAAAACATTTACAATAAAAGTTCTAGAACAAACCAACGAACAATTCCTTTTAAACTCCATTACCTAAATTGAGGTGATTTAACTCCCGAATGTTTTTAGCAAAATTCTCCCATTTCTTAAAAATTCCTTATCCCTGTGCCAATTCCTCCAGGAAAGGGGGGGAGGTGGCACACCAAAACAAGTCCCAAGTCCCCTTTCCCCCACCAGGTCTCAGGAGCGCTGCACACCCAGGCATTCTGCCCCCGCTGCCTCCCAGCCCCTTGCAAAAGAGTGTACACCTGGAGCCGGTGGTCCGGCCGGCGACCTCGAGCGCCCACCCTGGACCGCCCTCTCTACTTCAGGTGGCTCAGCCAAGCTCCACCCTGCATACCTGCAGGGCATGCCAGCTCCGGCGTCTGTGGGATGGGGTGCGCCCGATCCACAGCGCCACGGCCAAGAGCCACGTTTCCAGTCCGAGGAGGGGGCAGGGCCGGGGTGCAAAGGAAAAGCAAGCGGTGGGCGCCCGGCTGCGGCCAGCGACCAGACCCTCACCTGGGAGCGAGTCGCCAACTCCATCTTCCTACTGCGGCTCCAGCCTCCTTCTAGCACGCGGCCACTAGAGCTTGAGTCGCCAAAAGCGCAGCGCACCAAGACCGCCCTAGGGCCGCGCAGCTGGCGCGCTCCGCCCGGAGCTCCGGCGGGCCTGGGGATGGGCGCACTCGGCGCACGGGACAGGGGGAGCGTGCCGCGCCGCCCGCTTGGCGCCGCCTCGCTGGGACTTCAGCCCCTCGTCACTGACCCAACTTCGCTATCTGTAAACTTAGCTTCGCCGACGGCGCTAGACTGGCTGCCACCGGGCGCGACCAGAGGCGGATGCCAGCGCGCGCGCATCCGGCTTCCCCCTACAGCCGAGGGAGGGAGTGGAGCCGTCCGGCCCGCTTCGCGCGGGAGAACTGAGAAGAGGCAGTCCCGGCACAGCCTCCAGCTGGCACGCCCAGCTACTTGGGCTGCAAATTTGCTGGGTTTCTTTCCACTCGTGCCCTGGAGCGCTAACCTCTACTGCAATCCATAATTTTAAATTTTAAGGCGGCTCCAGAGATTGTTTTGTTGTTGTTGTAAATGGCCGGAGTCTTCCGTCTCCCAAAGTATTTGCTGTTGGATTCACTTTAAAAATAGGCAATCAAAGCCCCAAGTTTCTTTTCCAAGGCCCAAGTAGAGAGCTGCAAACCCTCCTGAAACTTTGGTGGCTACTGCATGCTCAGCTTCCACCCCCTACTAGGGTAGCAAGGGTGAGACTGAAAGGCCTGCAGCAGGAATTGGGGAGGTTGAAAAATGAAGTCTTGAAATCAATGTGAAAGCCTATTTAGCATTGTGGTCTTGAGTCCTTGTGGAACAGCCTGCATGCATAGTCTTCTGCAGCCCCTTTCAGATGCTTGGGATCTGATGTTCATCTTTTCTTTACCCAAGTAAATGAATGGAGTTGGCCAAACATTTACTCAAGTTTGAAGGAAAAAAAAAAAAACATCTGGGAATGGACCTGTCTTTCTTCCTTAGTTCAGCAAACATGTGTTATATGATCTCAGTGTTCCAACCCCTAGGGGTGGTAGGATCAATAAAAATTGTCCCATTTAAGAAAATATCTTAGTTTTACTGGTTAATGTAAAGTGCGAATATAACCAGCTTCACGTTTATCAACCTTGAGATTTGCACCACATACATTATCTCCTTGAAACTTAGCATTCTTCCAGATTCCTAGCGTCCATGTTTTAAAAACAAGGAAATGAAATCTAATACATTGAGAGTAACATCCCTGACCCCCTGCCAGTAAGTGACATCAGGCTGCTAAACTGCAAACAAATTTTTATGCCACCAGATCCAAAATTCCTTCCATTTTTCTTGACTTTTTCCCTTAGGCTGCCAGGAAGCTCAGAGTAGAATTTCTTCAATTAGAGCTTTTTTTTTTTTAAAGACAATTCCTTCAGGGCTGGTGGCTCAGCGGTTGCCTGGCATGCTCAAGGACACCAATTCAACCCCAGCACCACATACACAATGAAGTGTTGGAGCAACAAAAGCCACATGAAAAACTAAATAAAAATTGATTCTCTCTCTCTCTCTCTCTCTCTCTCTCATTGTCCCTCTCTCTTAAAAAAAAAAAAAAAAAAGAGTTCCTTCCCCCATGAACCAATGATTTCATTTGCGTTTATTTCTTTTCATTGTAGGTTGCATCAAATCCATTTTGGAAAGGGAGTATAGATTTGAAGGAGGTCAGATTTTGCAAAGCGCTAGAAGCAGCCTAGCCTAGCTATTGTTTGGAAACCTATAAGCAGATGAGCCTTCCTGCTTTAAAAATCTGCCATAACCAGCCCTAAGGCTCAGCAACATGGAAATGTACTTGCATTGCCCAGCAAAGTCCATGTACTTGAATGGTATTTAGTAATTGATTGTATAGCAGTGTATTTTGTTGTCAGGGTTTGGTTCCTTTCAATTCAGGGGATTTCCTAAGCAACAAGAGGGATTTTAACATCACCTCATGATAATACTTTGAACTGATGGTTATTCACAGAGTAAGGTGTGAGCACTGGGTTTTAGCATAGCACTGCAGAAATGTGCCCCCTCTTGAAGCAATAGTATAAGTAGTACAATACAGGAAATGTAGACATAACGTTTGCAAACAAATTTCCTTCAGAAGTCTCTGTCTAGAAGTCTACGGTTATTTGATTTTAAAAGGTTTCTTTGAGAAAATAAGGAACTGGTAAAAAAAAAAAAAGAAATTCTGATTACAGGCTGAATAAGTTAAGAAAATTCCATCTGAAATATGCTCCTCTGGCATATTTATTATTCCAATTTGAAGCTCTTTAAAAAAAAAAAAACAGCAGATTGGGCTGGAACAGTGGCTCAGCAGTTATGGTGCTTGCCTGGCATTTGTGAGGACACAAGTTCGAACCCCACCACCACATACACAACAGAGCAATGAAAGCCACATGAAAACCCAAATCAAATTGATTCTCTCTCACTGTCGCTCTCTTAAAAACAAAAACCAGCAAATATGCTGGTTTTGGTTTTTTGCTTTTAGTTTGTTGGTTGGTTTTGGTTTTTTTGTTTTTGTTTTTGTTTTTGTTTTTTTGTGGGCCCTTGCCTGTAATCCCAACTACCTGGGAGGCTGTGGCAGTAGGTTCACAAATCCAAAATTAGCCAGGGCAATAGAGTTCAATCCTGTACCAAAATAAAATTTTAAAAAGCCTAGGTGATGTAGAGCACTTGCCTATCAGTGAGGGCCTGAGTTCAATCCCCAGTACTTTGGAGCTCAGCAGGGGTGGGGGAGCAGGTGCAAGAAGATCTCAAGACCTTCCTGCTGTTTCTTAAAAGCAGGAGATGAAATTCCTCAAGAATGCCTCCCTACACCAGAAAGAAAGCAACATTCTTACCAAGGACAGGAAATTGCTGCAGAGGGAAATCTGCACAGACCAACCCTGCTAATCTCACAGTTATTCTAGTTACTTTTCTATTTATTACCTACCCTAAACCAAGGCCCTTTGCCTTATCACATTTTCACACATTACTACTTTGTTCAACTTTAACTTTATGGGTCATTTCTGTATGGCAGCTCCCATGCCACCTAAAACTTCTATTAATCTATCTTATGTCAGTTTAATTATCAGATCCCAGTGGGACCCTGGGAGCATGGAGGTGGAATTTGGCCTCCCTGCAAAGCTATCACTGAACCTACTTCAAATAATGTGAGAGAGTTGTCATTGGACTTGGGCCCTGGCCCACCACCTTGGCTCTGTAACAGGAGTCCACACACTTCTACTCAGAGACAGTAGCTCTGCCCTTCCCACAGAGCTCAGTTGTAGGCACATTTCACAGGCCATTCCTTATAATGAAGAATCTTACCAGTTTGGCAGTCTGGAGAATTCAGCAAAGAATCCACTTTAGGCAGAGAACTGGAAGCACTGTGGGTAATCGCCAAATACTGCTTGATTTATTTATTTATTTATTTATTTATTTATTTATTTATGTTTAGAAAGAGAGGACAGTGAGAGAAAGAGAAGCAATCTTTATTTAGTTTTTCACATGACTTTCATTCCTGGGACACTTGGTTGTGTACGTGGTGCTGGGGTTTGAACACGCGGAGTTGCGCATGCCAGGCAAGCGCTGTAAGCACCGAACCACCACTCCAACCCAGAACTTATTTATTATAAAAGAAAATTTTAATAATCCATTTCTATTAGTGGTACTAACAGAAGTACTGTGGTTCATAGTTATTAAACAATTTATCATGAATAAAGTGACAGCTGAACTTTATAAAATGTACACTGTAATATTCTGGTCTTTTTTCTTTTCTTTTTTTTCTTTTCTTTTTTAAGAGAGAGGGAGAGTGAGAAGGAGGAAAGAGAATCAACTTTATTATTTCATCTGGCCTTTGTCTCTCCAAAACTTAGTTGTGTATGTGGTACTGGGAGTTGAACCTGAGTCCTAGTGCATGCCAGGCAAACCCTCCAACCACTAAGCCACCCCTCTAGCCCCTATTCTTCATTTCTTGGTCTCTTGAAACATCATCTCATTGTGATTAAACTAATCTCCAACCCTAACATAGAAAAGGAAGACAACCTTCAGAGATAAAATTTCCAACTTGCAGGACAGGACAAGATCTAGAATTGAACCTTTTGAAGCAAAATTGTCATCTAGCAGTGACTGTGTACCTTTCTGAGGTTTTCTTTGATTGCAACCTGGAATTCCATTTTCCTGACTTGCGTAACAAGAGAAAGCTGAGGGGGATCTCATAATTTAAATACATTTTTATAAAAACCACTTGAATAGCTTTAGGGGAAAACATCTGAACAATCAACAATCCAATGTCTTTGTATATCAAGTGCAGAAAAATACACATCATGATCAAACTTTAATGCCTGTGGTTCTACCACAAAGTCAAGAATAATCGACTATTGGTATCACCCTGAAGGGCACTCACCTTCCAAGACCTGTGCTGAATTAGCCTTTGCATGCAATCTTTTAATTAGTCCTACAACTGCGAGAGCTCCGCTTCTGCTTCCTAAAAATAATGCTGTGAAAATAAGCACTATTTTCTGAGCATTTGGGATTTCTTATTCTGTGTAAACTCCGATGTTTAATGCAATCCATATTTCATAGGCTTTTGCAGTATAGAAGATGCTATTTATTGTTTATCCTATGAACATAAATTATGATTTTAACTAGGTACTGAATATGAAAGTAGATTTAATAACATCTTTCTAAGAACTTATTTATTATAAAAGAAAATTGTAATAATGCATTTCTCTTAGTGGTACTAACAAAAGTACTGTGGTTCATAGTTTTTTGTTGTTGTTGTTTGTTTGTTTTAAAGAGAGAGGGACAGTGAGAGAGAGAGAGAATCAATTTCATTTAGTTTCTCACGTGGCTTTCGTTGCTCCAAGACTTCGTTTTTGTACCTGGTACTGGGGTTTGAACTCTCATACTTGCGCATGCTGGGCAAGCACCATAACCTCCGAGGCACCGCTCCAGCCCCTGTTCATAGTTTTTAAACAATTGTTGCTTTTTTTCCCCCAATGAATTATATAAGTATCATTTTTTTAAAGTAATCTATAATATATCAAAATAAAATATCAAAAAACATATATATAAGAAATAACTTTTACATTAGTTTTTTTGGTTGTTGTTTTGATTTTAAGAGAGGGACAATGAAAGAGAGGGAGAAAGACAGAATTGATTTTATTTAGCTTTTCATGTGGCCTTCATTGCTATGATACTTTATTGTGTGCGTGGTACTGGGGTTTGAACTCATGTCCTTGTGCATGCCAGGCAAGTGCTATAACTGCTGAGCCACCACTCCAGCCCACTTTTATATTACTTGTTAAAGGATGAAAAGTCAAAACATTTCATTAATTTGATAGAAAAATGCAAAATATTTTTAAATGTAAACTATTATTTAAAGTTTTTTAAATAATTTCTGTTTTGCTAAAAGTAAATTAGCCATATAGAATTTCAGGAAAGAATTCCAAAGGTCAATATTCATTCCAATATTAAGAGCTAAAGATGTAGCTCAGCAGTAAAGCACTTGCCCCACATTCAGCCATTTCTGAGTTCAATCCCCAATGCTGCAAAAAAAGAAAGAAAAAACTAAAAACTTTAATGCTTCTGCTATAGTCAATAATCTCAATTATTTGCAACCCTGATTCATAGCATTTGGGAAGCAATAATAGAAAGTTTTGATTGATAAAATGGAAAATCTGGAGTCAGAAATGTAAATCTTTTTTTTTATTCTTTAAAGAGACAGAGGGACAGAGAGAGAGAGAATCAATTTTATTTAGTTTTTCATGTAGCTTTCGTTGCGTTGACACTTCGTTGTATACATGGTGTTGGTGTTTGAACCCACGTCCTCGTGCATGCCAGGCAAGCACCATAACCACTGAGCCCCCAGAAATGCCCCCAGAAATGTAAATCTTTAAATAGTTGACTTTATAAATATTTTTTAGTAATACTATAGTTACGAGGAGATGGGGGGGGATCCCACAACCTTCCAAACTTCATGAAATTTCCAAAGTTGTCACAGTGAACCTTTTTTATTTTTGGTACTAGGGATTGAACCAAGGGGCTCTTTACCAATGGACTACATCCCCAGCCAGTGAAGCAGTGTTAATAGTAGTAATCACGCCATTCACGGAATAGTGATCATGTGCAGTACCTGCTTACTTATTATTTTACTTGGTTATTTCCACACACATATATATTTCCTCAGTTTTCATAAGAGGAAACTGTTATCTTCTAGGGTTTGAGAGCCTCACCCAAGGTGGCCCAGCAGAGCCACATTGGAATTCTGATCCATCTCCTACTGACCTGTGCTCACTTACCTTTTTGCTTTTATTCAGGTAGCATGGTGGGTGGGGGGTATAAAATTCAGATTTTAATTAAAACAAATGAGAGCTAGGCCCTTCACATACTACCATCTCTCTCTCTCTCTTTTTTTTTTAAGCAATCTTTAGTTTTTCATTTGACTTTCATTCCTCAGACACTTCATTGTGTACGTGGTTCTGGGGTTCAGAACTCGCATCCTCCCACTTGCTAGGCAAGCACTGTAACCACTGAGCCACCACTCCAGCCTATGTACTACCATCTCAACACATTTCTTTACCATGCCATGATTCTGAGCATCCCTATTTCTTTCTCAAAGTGATCGATTCCATTTACAGGCCACTTTTAGCAGGTGTTCCTATGTTCTTTCAAGAGTTATCCCCCTACCCCACCACTTACACCCCTCTCTTTTCTAAAATCTTTGCATAGTCCAGACTTGAATGTGGTGAAATTTGTACCAGATGGTTATTCGAATCTGGTAATCTGATCATTGCCTCTTTAATAGCTTTCAGCTCCCTCTACTTATCTTGTCTGGAGTCTTTTATAGCTTCTGAGTCCAAACAAGCTCCTGACCTTGCTAGCTGCAGCCCAGCACCAAGATTTCTGACAGTATAAAACTCAAGGCCTAATCTTAAGATTACATAATGAAAACAATAATGATAAATTCTAAGTTGAGCTCAGTACAACAGGGCTTGGCTATTTCTTTTTTTTTTTTAATTATTAGCGTATTTATTTCTATTTTTATCATTTATTACATGTGACGGGACATTTGGAGTCCTTATGGGAGTGTATTTAATTGCAAATTAACCAAGGCATTGTAGATTCCATATCGTTCTTCTCGAAAATTAAGCCAAAAAAATATTCTGAGTTAGTATTTAGGGTACACATGGAAGAGCCAGGTCAGGCCACGTTTTTTTCTAGAGTAAGAACTTTTCCTTATTCTAGATCAAAATCACTTTTAGGACCCAAAAGAATTACAAAGACCCATAAAAACCATACTTTTTTTTCTAAATTTAGTAGCAAAATATCATTTAAAGGGCAACTAAAGTAATGGCATTCCACATTATTAACCACTTTAGTTTCTGTTTAAACTGAGCCCATCTCATACACTTTCAGCTTAATACCCCCTTCACCTTGATCAGAGAAGGAATGCTTATGGAATTTCTATTTTAGTAACAAGTACAGAGGAAGAAGAAGAATCTGCGCTATGGGCGTGGCTATTTCTGACAGTTACTTCAAGGCAAAGCATCTCTGTATGAGAAATAGAAAGGAGAAATCAGCTACTCTGAAAACATTCACCCCTCTCCCCTGATCCAATCTTAGTTGGGTTTTCTGTGTGTGTGTGTGTGTGTGTGTGTGTATCATGCATATATTTATTTAAAATATGCACAAATAAATGTGTATGTATATGCATATGTAAAAGCCATTGTTTTATACCTGTAAATTTTACTTCATATTATTTGTATATATAAATATGTATGTTATATGTGTATATAATACATACTTACAAGCACTGCTTTTCCAGACAACTCCTTTTGGGGTTTTGGGGTGGGGGGATACTGGGGATTGAACCCAGAATAATAATTTATTTCTTTTCTTTTTTTTTTTTTTTTTTTTTTTTTTTTTTTTTTTTTTGTACCAGGTATTGAACCCAGGGGCACTTAACCACCAAGCCATATCCCCAGGCCATTTCATATTTTATTTTGAGACACGATCTCACTAAGTTGCTTTGGCCCTCACCAAATTGCTGAGGTTGGCTTTGAATTTGCAATCCTCCTGCCTCAGCCACCCAAGTCACTGGAATTACAAGCATATGCCACCACACCTGGCCCCAGGATTATTTCTTATTTTGAGACAGGGTCTCTCTAAATTGCTGAGGATCTTGCTAAATTACTGGAGCTGGCCTTGAACTTGTGATCCTCCTGCCTTGGCCTCCCAAGTCTCTGGGATTAGAGATGTGTGTTCCTTTACAAGACTGCCAGACAGTTCTTATAAACAGGATGTGGACTACTGCAAGCAGACGGCTGACCAAGGAAACTGAAATGTAAAGTTATTGTAGGATCAGATGCGGATGACCAAAAAGGAGTCAGACCAAATGCTGCTGAGCAAAACTTTACTGGGAATTGCTCTCGGGCAAGGTTCACGGTCCCCCAGAGTAAGGGCCAGGGAAGTCGCGCAGGCCCCACTGGGTGGTGCTTTTATAGTCCAGGATAGGTGGGGAAGGCTTGAGGGTACAGTGTCCTCCTGGGGTTGGCCTGAGACCCTGCTGAGACTCATGTCCTCTTGGATTGGCTGGAGACTCCACTGATTGACAGGCAGGTGCAAGGTGCCATTGAGTTTATCTGCCAGCATCTGATTGGTTGTGCTTTGGTGCGGGCACGCTGTATGATGCCCCGTCCCTCATCCATCTGCCTGAAACCAACCTAACATCCCAAACGTTTTTGTGATATAGGGTGCCGATTTCCATCTGGCTACTTCCTGCTGCTTATGGGGCATTGTAGGGAAGGGGAGGTCTGGGTCCTGGTTTGGTAAGGAGGTGGCTGTAAGGGTGCAAGACTATTTGGTTGTATGTTACTCTGGCAACCTCACTCATGCAGCTTCGGGTGAACCTGAGGAGACAGATAGCATTCATTAGAAGGAATCCTATCACTAATATGGGAGTAAGGATTGGGGTCAGCCAGGTGGCAAGACTAGAGTTTAGCCATCTGGCCAAAGGTCATCTGATTGTTGCCACTTAAGCCTTTCATTCAGGTGTCTGAGAGTTTCAATGTTCTTCTAAACCAGCCCAGTTTCACTGATGTAGTAACAGCATTCCTCTCTTAAGAAAAGACAAACCCTCAGGAGCCTATTGCTTGGTCTAAGATCTCCACCTAATTAATGAGGCAGTTATTCCCATCTATCCAGTGGTTCCTAACCCTTACACTCTTCTTTCCCACATTCCCCCTTCTACCACTCACTTCATAGTCCTAGATCTCAAAAATGCATTCTTTACAGTTCCTCTTCACCCTGACTCCTATTACCTCTTTGCCTTCACATGGGAGGATCCTCCCTCTTTGGCAGCTCTGCTTCTGAGCTAAATCCCCAAACCCCTTTTATACTTTTTGTATAAATTAGAATTTTAACTCTTAGTAATCTTGCTTTTGGTGCATACTGGGAATATGGGGATGTTACAGGGGGAATCAGTAGGGCTGAGGAATCCCTGAGGAAGCAACCGGTCTATGATGGGTTTAAGTCCCTCCCTGTGGGAATGGGAGATAGGAAACAGGGGATGTGAAGGAAATTTAGTTTGAGGTCTCAGTTGGATAAGGACTGGCTTGTGGTGGGAGGCTATGACCAGCTTGGAGGTGTCCCAGACTTGAGGGTCAACGAGGTCTGGGGGCAGCAGTAGAGTAGGTGGTGTGAGGGCACTACTCAGTGTAAGAAAGAGAGAGGTAGGAGAAGATGAGTAGTAGTATTCCTAGGAAGGAGTTGTAGGGTGGCCCCTAGAAGTTGGAGAACATCTCTGCATAGGAGGGGAACTGGACAGGAGGGACTGACCAGGAAAGAGTGTATAAAAGGGTGTCCCTCCAGGGTACGGGCTAGCTTAGCTGTTCTGTTTGGGAAGAAGGGTTTCCCATCAATTTCCATAACCGAAATCTGGGAAGGAAACAAAGGCCCAGAATGGGCAGGCAAGACAAAATAGGTAGCCCCCATGTCCACAAGGAAAGTTATGGACTTACCCGCTACCTGAAGCATTACCCTGGGCTCGGCAAGGGTGATGGGAGTCTTTGAGTCTGACTCCTTCAGTCTTCCATGAATCCCAACCAGCCTGCCTGGTCACAACCCTGCAGGGAGGCACTGGGGCGGGGGCGGGCATAGGGCCATCACTCTTCCAGTGCCCTGCTTGTTTGCAGGTGGGACACAGCTTGGAGGGGGGCCATGGGTTTGGGCACTGATTGGCCCAGTGACCTTTGCGTCCACACTTGAAGCAAGCCCCTGGCAGAGAGGAGTGCTGGTTCCCCTTTGAAGCTTTTGCTGGAGCCGTGGGCCACAGGGTTGCTACCAAGGCTTGGGTTTGGAGTGTTACCTTTTTCTGTAAGCAAGCCTTCCTGGCCAGTTCAGCCAATTCCTCTCGGGCATTATAGACTTTGAAGGCCATTTTTGCCAGATCTGAGATAGTGGTGTGAGGACCCTCCTCAGCTTGTTTGAGCTTTTTCTAATATCAGGGGTCAATTGAGCAATGAAATGGATTGCTAATACTATAGCCCCAGAGGGAGATTCAGGGTTCAGTTTAGTATATTTGGTAAGGCACTCTGTAAGACAGTTAAGAAATAGGGCTGGATTCTCATCTGGATCCTGGGTAATCTCCCTTAGTTTAACAAAGTTAACCACTTTCTTGGAGACTGCCTGCATGGCCTGCTATGAGATATTGGACCATATGAGTGCAACTGTGGCAGCCCTGTTTGCCTTCCTGGTAGCCCCAATTGGGCTTATTTAGAGGAACTGCCGCTGTGCCCATGGGTAGAGTTATGTCCATCAGGAGGACTTGGTTGGCATGGTCTTGTGCCACCTGCTGGATGCGGGTTTGTTCATCTGGGGTAAGGGTGGAAGAAAGAATAATATAGACATCACGCCAGGTGAGGTTATAGCCTAAGAAAGGTATCTAAATTCCTTAATAAGTAGAGGAGTCAGCAAAGAAAGACCCTAGGCACTTTTTAATCTGGGAAAGATCACAGAGTGAGAATGGGCCAGGACTCATGGAATGACCTGTGTGCCAGCCACTTTCCAGAGAGGACAAAGGAGTTCTGGGTTGGGTGGTGGGAAGACCTGATGGGATCAGGTGTGGGAACTAACAGGAGAGGAAGAGAAAGTTGAGTGGGTGGAGGGAACTTCTGGGAGAGGAGAAGGAGGGGGGGGTTGAGGAGGAGGAGGAGTTGTAGCTATAGGAGAACGGGGCGGAAGACCTGCAGGAGGAGAGGAGGAAGAGGAGGAGGAGGAGGGTTGACCTGAGTAAGGAAGGGGAGGACAGGAGGGTGGATCTGAAAGCAAGGAAAAAGATGCAAGAGAACAATGGGGGAGAGGTTTGGGACAGTCCCTGGGGAGGAAATCTTGGGCTGTAGAGCAGATAGAGCAAAGGGAAGGATGAGAACACAGATCCCAAAGGCCTGAATATAAGGCACTTCTGACCATGTCCCTGTCTGGCAACAGTAATTGTACAAATCAGTGAGGATCTGAAAATGAAAACTTCCTTCTGGAGGCTATTTTGAGCCATTGTCTAAAATGTACTGAGACCAGGCCACAGTTGAATAAAAGACCAGCTGCTTACGGCCTAAGTCTTGGATGAGCAAAACTAAAATACAGAAAGCCCAAAGGAGTTTTGAGGTCTAAGGAGGATTTGGTGTTTCCCATGAACTTTCAGTGTTACCTGGAAGGCAAATAGGAACAGAAAGACGCGTCCCAAATTCTGATGGTCCTGAAAAAAACGGAGGGTGAAGGCTAGCTGGGGGCTGGGATGGTCCTCAGCCGACCAGGGCCCAAATGGAATGGGTGGGAGTCTGGTGTGCACCCATGACTTATGGCAGATCCCCATAATGTAAGTGCAACCAAAAGGCCAAGGGAAATGGAAGGAACTTACCCCACCTCTGTCCATCTGGATGAGGAGAAAAGATGGTGCAGGAGGTGCCCAGTCCTCTTCCGTCTAAGGGAGAGGGCTGATCTCCCTCTCTCCCAACATGGGGAAGATCAAAAGACCCTACTGGGATTGGGCACCAAATGTTACATCAGAATTCCACGACCAAAAAGGAGTCAGACCAAAAGCAACTGAGGGAACAGCTCTTGGGCAAGGTTCACCAGGCCACCAGAGTGAGGGCTGGGGAAGTGAGGCACTGTCCCTACTGGGCAGCGCTTTTATAGTCTTGGATGGGAAGTGGTGAGGCTTGAGGGTACAGTGCCCTCCTGGGGTTGGCGGGAGACCTTGCTGAGATTCTTGTCCCCTGGTACTGGCTGGGGACTCTGCTGGTTGACAGGTGGGTAGGAGGCGCCATTGAGGGGGTTTATCTGCAAGCGTCTGATTGGTTGTGCTTTGGCGCAGGGAGGGCTGTCTGATGCCCCGCCCCTCATCCATCTGCCTGAAACCAACCTAACATATTTAGAGTCTTTCTGTTTTTGAAGCAAAACCACATACCAGCTCCTCAGCATCTTTCCTCCCATTCCTCCCGCTGCACTGCCCACCGGTTTCTCCCGAACACTCTGTCAAGCAGTTTATATACCAGAGCTTGCAGTTCTCCACAGGGATCAGGAAAGGCTTTAAGAGGGTTTTATATACGGAGGCACAGGCTTTGCAATTCTTTAGGAAATCTGGGGCATGGGAAAGCCCAGACAGAAGTCTATCATACTTGAAGCTTGAAATAAGTGTCTCGAAAATAATAAGAAAAGTAAAACAAACAAAATCAGAATGATAATAACACATGGAGTTCTACTTTTTTTTCCCAGAAACTACTGGTGTTTTCTCACCTCTTTTTTTTCTTTTATTTTTGAACAATCATACAAGTTTTTAACAAAATAATATAAAATGTGTATAGTTTTTGGATATTAGATTTACCCCCAGGAGTGCCCCCCCAATTATCCACCCTTATCCCTCCCTTCCCTTACCCACAAAATCTCTAAAAAGGTATTAGGTTGTATAACATTACACCTTATCTGGACCTAACACATGATAATAGACCACCTTTCTCAATGGCCAGGGTCTAGCTCCAGCCTCCACAGATGAGTGGAGACATTCGACTCTTGGTTCTCTGGGTTAAGCTGATTTCACTCAGCATAATTTCTTCCATAGCCATCCATTTACCTTCAAAGGCTGCAATATCATTGGAAGATACTTGTAAACTCTGTTTTCCTATTCTTGGGGCAGATACTGGGGATCAGATAAAGATAGATCACTGATTTTATCAGTAAGTTACATCCTCAACTCTCCCCAGAAAGAAGGGTGTATCATCCCTAAGTGTGGATAATTGGGGGGGCTCTTGGGGGGTAAATCTAATATTCATAATTTATATATATATATTATATTTTTCGTTAGAAGCATGTTTGTTCAACAAATAAATTTCTTAATAAAAAAAAAGAAAAGGAAAGAGGGACTATAAAATACCGTGTCCCTGAATGCCTCCTTTCTGTTCCCAAAAACCTTAGCAAGTTAAGAGAACAATGAGAGCAAGCATGGGCCTGAATGTCCAAATACATGTTATCTTGAAGGACGTTGGCTTTCTCCAATCACACTGGAAACTGGGGCATGTTAGTGTTACCCATGGAAAGCTATTTTTTTGCGTATATGCCAGCATAGTTGCTGCTTGGGATTCTGGTCATACAAGCAAACTAAGGCAGCTAGTGCTGATGATGTCACTGCTTCTGCAGCCTAATATACAAAACTCCTCTCTGATTGGGAACAATGTGGAATGAGGGCACTGTGGAGAAGATACATATCACTCATTCAGCCAGCAGCCAAGGGACAAAGTGCCCCAAGGGATGGTGGCCCTACTTGGCAAAGCACCTCAAGGGACAAACGTGGTCTCTTTTCAGTTTATCACCACTGAACTCATCTTGGAGCAGTTACTGATCTCTTGTAAGTTTTGCCCAATGAATCATACGTCTTGCAAGCTGCTTGCAGGCACTTCCTTTGACCTCCCCAAAACTGTCCTGGAAACATGAGCTGTGACTGTGAAAAAGGGAAAGCAGCCCATATGTTACAACCAAAAAGGCAAACTGAAGGAAAAGGCGATGTGAGCAAACCATTCACTCAACATTGGAAACTCATCTGTTACTTTCCACCACTCCTCCCTTAAAAAAAATGAAAAGAAAACAAAATTTCTAGGCAAAGTCACAGGGGAAAATCCTGCACTTTATGAAATTTATTAACCTCTGGGTAACACTAACTGCTTAAAAGTATTTAGGCTTCTTTAATGCTAATGAAGTCTTTTTTACTGAAACCCTGGAGGTGAGCAGAGTGTTTGTAGAAGGCTTCTCTTCAGCATCTGCATCTATACCCCTCCAGCAACAGGGCTGCCACAGGGCTGCTGCCATTCCTGAGTCGCTGTGAGTGTCGAAGCTTTAGAAACCCCAAGTTACAGCTACAAACAAGTGTGTGGGCGCCTGGGCAAAAGCCCATTTTTAAGTCAAGCATTTCTTCTTCTGTCCTCTTTGAGGACAAAAATAAAGGTTGAAGTATACCTCTTCATTCTTATTTGAAATATTTATTGAGAGTCACATGAAGTTTTAAAAAATAACGAGAGAGTCTGTGTACCCTTTGCAAGTCCCCTGCCATGGTAACATTTTGGGAAACTAATAGTACACCTTCCCACCCCAGCTGTTTACATTGATCCAATCCACCAACCTTATTCTTGTTCCCCTGTTTTTAGCCGTATGAGTAGATGCATCTTGGTTCTGTACTATTTCAGTGCGTGTGCGTGTGTGCACGCTTCCACCACCACAATCAGAATAGCTCCAATATCACTAGGATCCCTCCTGTCACCCTTTTATAGCCACAGTCAACCCTTTTGTCCATGCTCCGCTTCTTCAATCCCTATAACCATTAATTTCTTCTCCACTTCAAACATTTTGTCATTTCAAAATATAAATGGAACCACACAGTATGTAACGTTTGGGAATTGGCTTTTAAATTTTTCAGCATATCAGGGAAGCAGGTAACTCAGTGGTAGAGTCCTTGGCTAACATGCACGGGGCCCTGTGTTTGATCGCCAGCGCAAAGAAAGAAATAAAGAAAAAGGAAGGAAGGAGGGGAGGGAGGGGGGAAGAAAGGGAAAAAAAAGTGATGGATGTGGAACAGAAGCCCCTCCGCCAGCAGCAAACCCCCTACTCACTGTTACAAAATCTACAGACTCTGGCCCACATTGGAACTTATTGCCTTGGGATCTTATCAGAGAATCTCCACCCTACTGAAAAACTCAGTTGATCCCCATCCTACTGAAAAGTCCAGTTTAACAAGGAAAATTCCTTGTGACAACCCCCTCCCCCAATCCCCAATTCAGGCCATAAAAGATCCCCTATCCAAAAGCCAAGCAGCCATCTTCCACTTGGAAAGTGGGTCCCTGCAACTTTCGCAATAAATCTTCTTGATCCGTTGAGGTCTGGATCCTTTCTTACTGTGCTCTGTACCTTCTTTTTCTGCCACATTTTCCTTTCAAAAAGAAAGAAGGAAGGAAGGAAAGAAAGAGAGAGAGAGGAAGGACAGAAGGAAGGAAGGAAGGAAGGAAGGAAGGAAGGAAGGAAGGAAGGAAGGAAGGAAAAGAAAGAGTGAGTCACTGGCCCCTGACTCCAAACAGAATTTTGGCCTAATCTCACCCCAGGCTTGTTTGTTTTGGGTGCTACCTATCAGATTAGGAAGAAGACCCACTGATGGTGTGGGGAGCCCAGTACAAGCTGCTCTGAAGGATCTAAAAGACAAGGGCAAGAGCTACACTTGAGGGAGTTACACTTGAGAGACCTGAACCACAGGATCCCATGACACTTGGAGCATCAGCCACAACTACCCAGGCGTTTAACACCAGCTTCTGGGCTCCATGTCTCCCTGCAACAGATGTCTGGTAGTTAAAATTTGAGTTAAATCTGGGGAAAGTAAAATGTTTAGAGTCACAGACACAGGAGGTAGCTGGCTTGGGTTTGAATCCTACCTGTGATACTTCCTGGCTGTGTTATCTTTGGTAGATATTCTAAGCTCTGTGTACCTCAACTTTATGATACATAAAATGAGATGACAGAACCTACCTCATAAGAGTTGTGAGGATGAGTAAGTCCTGACATGAGTAAGGGCTCAATATTATCATCATCATTTTTGTTATTATTGCTGAGTTTCATTTGACAAATCTAAAATTATAATATTTATGCAAGGAAAGGCTTCAGGAACCATAAAAATATTTTTGTAAAAGAAAAAAGGAGGCATACCCTTACAGATTTCAAAATATATTATGTAGAATAATTATTGTATTGTTAGTCCAGGAAAATAGAGAACTAAGGAAGAGGTACATGTATATGTAGGATTTTAGCATATGATAGGAATTGATATTTAAAATTAACAGGAAAAGGAAAGACTACCCATAAATATTGTTGGTATAATTGATGAGTCATTTTGAATTTACATTAACTTGATTATTTAACTATATAAAAACAAATTTCGTTGCATATAGTAAACCACCATAGCAAAGATAAAAAAATAAGTAACCTTCCATTTAAAGATAGTAGTTGAGGGCTGGAGCGGTGGCTTAGTGGTTTTGGCGCTTGCCTGGCAGGCACGAGGACCCGGGTTCAAACCCCAGCACCACGTATGCAATTAAGTGTTGGAGCAACTAAGGCCATGTGAAAAACTCAATAAAGTTGTTTCTCTCTTTCTCTGTCTCTCTCACTGTCCCTCTCTCTTTAAAAAAAAAAAAAAAGATAGTAGTTGAACATTTTTATTCCTCCTTCTCAAGGCTCCACAAAATAATTGTGAAATTATTAACAAATGTATGATCACAAAAGAGCAAAGAGTGTAGAAGAGCAGATATCAGGATAAGAGGTTTCCATTCATTGTTGGGAGAAGCATGGGAGGTGGATGACTGGAAACACAGCTGAGTAGGAGAATTTGTCACTGAAATTCAGAGTTGTATGCAAAAGTAAGGAACAAACCTGCTTCAGCCACCTGGAGACACTGGGTGTCACTGAGCCTAACTGAGGGCATAGTGCAGTGACACTAGAAAGGCTTTTTAAATCTGCTATTTATAAGCTCAGTGAGAAGCTAAAAGATATTACATCCATATGTAAGAACAGGATACCATGAAAAAAAAAAAGGCAAAAATAGAACAAGAACGCAGGGTGCAATGACACACAACTTCAATCCCAGTGACTCGGGAGGCTGAGGCAGGAGGATTGCAGGTTCAAGGCCAGGCTGGGCAAATTAGTGAGACCTTGTCTTAAAATTAAAAAAATAAAAAGGACTGGGGATGTACCTCAGTGGCAGAGCACCCCTGGGTTTAATCCCTTGTACTAAAGAGGGGAAAAAGAATAGAATAAGAGAGTTCTTAGAAATAAAAAGATGAAAAGTTTCAAAGATGAAGAAATTTCCCAAAAACTAAAACAAAAAAGAAATAAAAGAATAGTTAAGAGCTGTACAGAATTAATTCTGGAAGTTCAATATTTGACTAAGGAAATTTCACAATGAAAAAAATAGATGAAAAAAGAGGAAGTAGGTAGCTAGGTAAGTAAATAGTTAGAGCCACAGATAGATGGAGAGATGTCTACAGACAAACGAATCAATCCAGAAATAAAAGACATAAATATCCAGACTGAAAAAATCAACTGGGTAGTTAATGTAACAAGTGATAAGCTGGCCTCACCCTCGTACAAATCCAAACTATGATAAAATTTCAGAAGATAAGGTATTAAAAAAAAAGATCCTAAGTCCAGAAAGAATAGATCACAGGTATCAGAACAATATCAGATTTCTCAGCAGATAGTATGGATTTAGAAGAAATGGAGCAATATTTCCAAAGTACAGAAAATATCTTTAACTACAATTAAACGCCCAGAAAGCTGGGTTTTATGTGTATATACATATATATGAAGAAAATTTTGCAGGCATAAAATCATGATTTTATTTTACATATGTATTATATGTATATTTTTGCATATGTAAAAATGTATGTACATATGAGTGTACATTTTACATATTTTTAAAACATAAAATAGCTTGGATTGGTCGTATTGGAGCAGCGGAGAGGACTCTAAAAGGAATTCCATTAGGATAAAAGGAGAAATTTAAAACTATAAAGGCTGACATATCCTCTTCAAGGGAAAAGATGAAGTGATGTGAAAGGTCAACAAAGATGCAAAGCTTTATTACAAAGAAACTCTGATTATCGTGTACATCTTAGCTTTGCATGCATGATATTTGCAGAATTATGACATAAATTCAGACTATTTATTTTGCTAAAAATAATGATAGAAGCTTACTGAGACAGTGAAAGAGAAGCAAAAGAAGTGTTGAGAGGACATTTTTATCTGTCAAGAAAGAAGGCATTAGAATTCTACTCCGCAATTAGAAACAATAATATTGTGGCCTTCAAAGGTAAATGGATGGCAATGGGAAAGTGCTGAGCGAAGTTAGCCAAACCCAGAGACTCAAGGGTCGAATGTTTTCTCTCATTTGTGGAGGCTAAAGCAAAACCCAGGCTTGGGTGAAAGGTTGTCAATCTCATGCATTAGACCCAGCAAAGGCACAGCAACACATACTCTAGAGAACCATAGATATGTAGGGGGGAAGGGAGAAGGAGGGAGGATAATGAGGGATCTAGGGAGACAATCAACAATGTAGCATACTCTTTACCCCCCTGAGAATCCAGATAATACTTATGCAATCATTTAATTCTGGAAAATTCACAGTCTAAGCATTTATATCACTTGTAGAGGCGAAATCTAGATGAATCAAGACACTGGCGTTTGAGCATTGTGAGT
>PVKS010021406.1:0-35226 GCA_004027875.1 Aplodontia rufa | reverse complement strand
TTTTCAATGTCCAGACCTGCAGTTTTCAGCTACTTCCACAGCCTCAAACCCTTTTCTTTACCTCCTCAGCCTAGATGGATTGTGTTGACCTGCTCAGTCTCTAGTTCTCAGCAGCCTGAGAGTGGGCCAGTTCCCTTCATGTTCTTCATGTTGACCCATGCCTGAACACAGTTGCTTCAGTATATTTTGTCCAGTGTATTGGTTGTTTTCAGAAGGAAGGCCAATCTACCTCCTCTTGGACAAAACCCAAAATTCCTTGATACTATTTATAATCATTCATAGTGTTCTGCAGAGTATAATCAAGTGATTTTGAACATGATGAAATGATAAGCTGATACACTGATACAACTAATAAATTAACATGATAATTTCAGACAATATTCCTTTAAAATTCAACAAGGAATTTACTTTTTCTAGTTAAACAACATAAAAAGAAGAAATCCTACTTACCACTGTTGATATTGGGTATCCTCATATTATTTTAAAGGTGATAAAATGTATATTGTTAAATTTAACCCTTAAATTTTCTAGTTTGGTATTGTAAGACTATGAGAAATAACAATCGTTTTTAGGTTTTGATCTGAAAAAATTGTAGTTTATTTAGGATAACTGATGGATATATAACAATGGATTTGAAATATTTACTCTGTATATTGAATATCAAATCAGGTGACTGGGATTGTAGCTCAGTGGTAGAATACTTGCCTAGCATATGCAAAGCCCTTGATTTGATTCTCCAGCACCAAATAAATAAATAAAATTATCTTTATAACAGGAATACTAGTAGAACTTCCTATAGGTCATCTCATTAAATCTTTTAGGCAATTTTCTGAATAAAAGACCTTCCAGTATCCCCTGAAAGAATTAAGTCATTTCCAGATTTATAGTACCAGTTTGTAGATTGTTTTAACTACTGTTTATGTAAAGTGCTTGGAACCAATTCAGGACCTCATGCATCCTTGGTTAAGTCCTCTACCACCGAGCCACAACTCCAGCCCTTATTTTTATTACTCTTATCAGACTTTTTCACATTTGTCTTTAGAAGGAATATTTTTGGTGATGATTTTCCTACTCTTTTTTCCCCCATCATGGAATGTCTCTAACATGTTTTAATTAGAAGAGTTCTAAAAGTTTGGGCAGTGAGTAACATCTCAATATCTCTGCTTTTCTATTTCTTAGTATTAAAAACAAAAACACTTTGAGTTCATAGTCTGTGAACTCAGATGTATCACTGCCCTGCCAGTCATGTTGAAGAAATAACTGCAAGAATTATCTTGCCCTTTATTCAAAAAAGCATTTTAGTCATTGTGTTTTAACAACTATGTTGCTAGGCACTGTAGGTACAGAGATAAAAGAGTACCTGCTATTACAGGGAACTCAGAGTTACAACATCTGAACAAATAATTGCAGTGCATTGTAAATGATAAAAGCAAAGTATGCTGTAGAAATTAACCCAATGAGCATGCATAGGTGTGTGTATTTGGGATGTGTGATACAACTGGGAAGGATGGCAGAGAATGAACTTTTTAAAGAGGTAATAACTAAGCTGATTCTTAGAGGATACTATGTGAAATTTAAGTAAGAGGAAAGAATGTGAAGGATATCCTAGATGAGAGAGGAACATGTATGAAATGCACCATAAAGGAGCATGGCATAATCAGAAAACTGCTAGTAACTAGCCTTAACTGAATTGAGGGATGTAGCAGTCTTGGTTGGGTCTCTCTGGGAGATGAAATGGCATGATTACTGAGAAACAAAATATTGTCCTGAATGTGGTATATAGACATTTAAGGACTATAGAATTGGTTCTGTAGAACTAAATCCTACTACGAGAAGAAAATACTTGTCCCCAGAAGCTGAGCAAGGCTACATTCTCTTCTGGGTGTGATTAAGGATGTAGTTTTTTAATATGGTACAGAATGAACACAACTGGAGAAGTGAACATAGGACCTCAGCCTCTTGAGCATCATGAACTAGCCAACTGTATTAACCTGAACTTGATTACAGAACATCTAGTGTGCAAAATCACAATGCTGTAATAACAATGATGCTGTGTAGCCTACAGGGGGTTTGAATCAGAACCTGACAAGTGTGTGATAGTGAAACAGTTAAGATCTCTTTTGATCAAAAGAGTAATAGGGAGAGGGATAAGGGTGGGTAATTGGGAGCCACTCTTGGGGGGTAAATCTAATTTTCAGAATTTATATATATATTATATTATTTTGTTAGAAGTTTAATTGTTCAACAAATAAATTTCTGAATAAAATAAATTTTTAAAAAAGTCATTTGGAAAGAAGTCATGAATTCAATTGTGGAAATTCTTAGACACTATTCCTGGAATAAATAGAATTTAATGATAAATTAAAATTTTAAATTGTAATTTGAAAACAGGAATTCAGTATGGTGCAGAGCAAAGAAGTAGAGTAAATGCAATTATTATAAAATTTATAAACTTTTTTTCCATGAGAAAGAATTGAATTTGGTATATATGAGCTAAATTTTAGAAGTCATGATATTTGATGCACACTTGTCTTTCAGTTGTTGGGTATGTAAATATTTTCAGACCCTAGGGTCATTGCAGGCCACACCAGTACTCCAGTATTTCTCCTCTTGAGATGTTACATCCAGCCAGACCATTGGCAGCTACCAAATAAATGAGACAGTACAGGGATTATTTCAGACTATCAGAAAATAAACCAATAAACCAAGCACAGAGATTAGGGTTTCAAGGGATGGTATGAAAAGAATCTGAACTCTGTTTTCTAGTAAGCATTTAAAGATGCAAAAAGAAAAATCATTTCTAAAACTCTAGAGATTTCCACTGTAGTTCTACCATCAGAGTTTACCAGTAATACATTTTTTTTTTTAACATCATGACCTTTGAGCACCATTTGATTTCCAGGTTTCAAAGGTCAAGTCTTTCCTCCACTCTCCTCAGGAGAGACTTACCTTGCTCTGGGCATTATTCAAAGATAATAGCTTTTTATCTTACCTTGTAGGTCAGAACTCTATAATCAAATAATGTGACTCCCTGCTTTCAAAATTAGAGACCAAACAGCTTTTTGTCCCCTCCTTTGTGGGAGACAGACAAGGGGTAATACACCATATTTGATTTTGAAATGAATGTTCGTTCCATCACATCCCTGGATCCTCAGAAACTTTATTGAGATGGAAAACCCTAAGTTTTTATCAGATTTAGTTCTCTGTTCCATCTCATATGTATATCTTACCCCAAAACACTTCATCCCTCAGCTTTTCTGCTCTTTTTATTCTATGCTTGCTATTATCCAAAGAGATGTAGTATGGAATGTTGAGGCAGCCCAGGTTTGTGCAGAGCAGTCTGACAGAGAATAAGAACACCTTGTTTCCCTGAATCAGGACAATAGAGGTATTGCCAGGTGAAAACAATCTATAAACTTTAGATCTTTCTGGATTGTTGCAAAGGAAAATGCACTTGCTATCTTAAAGCTGCATATCAAATACCAAGGCCATCTTAATGTACTCAATATGGAGACTCCATCTAGAGTGGTAACTACAATAGAAGTTTTTTTTCTAATTAAGTTTATAATAATCTGCCATTGGTTTTTCAACCCTATTAACTTTCTTGCATTGTCAAGACTGAAGGCATTTACCAAGCCTTTAACTCTCAAGTTTCTGTTTTTCCTTTGGAATGCCTTATTACTGAAGAAAAGTAGCTTTGCTAATTTCCAACTGTCCCTTCCCAAGCAATATAGCCACTGCTTAGTAATCCAGTTTGGAGTCCACTAATTGCTTAAAGTATATAATCTAGTGATAAACTCAAGAACTTGAATAATAATAATAAGCTGGTTTCTTAAATATATTTTTAAATATTTGATGTTATCTGATGCTGTTATATGTGGATTGCTTTTAAATTTTACTTTCTAAATGTTCGTTTCATGTGTATAGAAATTCATTTGATTTTGAAAATATTGATGTCCTGTCCTGTGACCTTGATAAATTTATTAACTCTAATAGATTATCTCTAAATTATTTTTGTTTTTCTACATCATGATCGTCATCTGAGAGTAATGAAAATTTTATTTAGTTATTTCCAATCATTTCACATCTTTTTTTCTCTTGTCTTATTGCACTGGCTAGGACTTCTAATACATTGTTGAATAGAAGTGGTGATAACAGACATCCTTATCTCATTCCTGATCTCAGAAGTAAAACTTTCAACATTTCATTAAATATGATATTTGCTGTAGGGCTTTCAAAGATACCCTTTAGAAGATGAAGGAAATTTCCTTCTAAGTATATCCAGAAATTTTATCACAATGGGCAATAAATTTTATCAAATGCTTTTTTAAAAGCTGTTACAGGGGCTGGAGCAGTGACTCAGGAAGAACAGTGCTTTCCTGGCATGCGCAAGGGCCTGGGTTTGAACCCCAGCACCACGTACACAACAAAGTGTTGGAGCAATGAACACCATATGAAAAACTAAATTCAAAAAATTGATTCTCTCTCTGTCTGTGTGTGTGTGTGTGTGTATTCCTGTCTTTAAAAAAAAAAAAAAAGCTTGGGGCTGGAGTAGTGGCTCAGCAGTTACAGCGCTTCCCTGGCATGCGCAAGTATACGGGTTCAAACCCCAGCACCCACGTACACAACTAAGTGTCGGAGCAATGAAATGCATGTGAAAAACTCAGTAAAAATTGATTCTGTCTCTCTCTCTCTCTGTCCTTCTCTCTTAAAAAAAAAAAAAGCTATTACAATGATCATATTACTTTTTACCTTTGTTCTTCCATTACAGTGAATTATATTGGTTAAATTTTGAATGTTAAATCATATAGAATAACCCCATATGCTTAATATAAACCCAATTTGCTTGTGATTCAGTGTCATGTTTATACTCTGGGTTTTGCTAGCTTAATGAAATAATAAGAAACATTATTGTTAATATCACCCAAAATATTTTATGTAAAATTGGTGGTATTTTTGTCTTCCTTAGGTTACAAATTTACCAATGAAGCCATATGGACCTAGAATTTTCTTTTGAGGAAGGTTTTTAGATATCAATTCAATTTTTTTTTAGAGAGAGAGATAGTGAGAGAGAGAAAGAGAATCAATTTTAATTTAGTTTTTCACGTGGCTTTCATTGCTCCAACACTTTGATGTGTACATTGTGCTGGGGTTCAAACCTGTGTCCTCACACATACCAGACAAGTACTGTAAACGCTGAGCCACCAGTCCAGCCCCTAGCTTCATTTTTTATCATAGATTTTAGATTGTATAATTTTCCTAGCTTTATTTTGATAGGTTATGAAGTTATTTTTATACAGGTATTCTGTTTTGTGAAAGTGTGTCCCTTATTGGATCATATCAGATAATACAGAATTCTGACTTGTCCTCTTTCTCATGATGTTCACTTGGCTTTCTTCATGAAGGAGGCATCTACCAGACTTCTTCACTGTAGTTTCCCTTTGTAATTAATAAGCATTTTATGGGAAGTTACTTTGTAATTATGGATGTATCCTGTTCATCAAAAATCCTTCAATTTACTGATATATTTATTTATATTCATAGAAACTCATGTTTTCCTCTTTTCTTCAATGAGTTATAGTCTACTGAATATTTTAAAGCTAAACTTGTTAGTGGCATTTGCTGAGAGGGGGAATCTCCTCCAAGTTGGCTTATTTGTTCTTTTGGATTGTCCTCATCATTGCTTAAACATTACCTTACTTTCAATGCAACCAGCTTTTTAAAGCTCATATTATACTTTCCTTGGCCTAACTCTGGATTAGCCATTTCTTCAAGAAGTCCTGATTCATTGTAGTGGAAAATAGATTCAGAAGCCAATACCTGAGTAGTCTGTTCTCAGTGGACAAAGCAAGGGTATTTATGTATGAGTATCTGTGTAAGTATACTCACACACATATGCACATTTACACTGTATTTATATGAATAGTTACAAACTATTGAGTTCACATTGATATCTCTAATTATAATCCAGTATCTTAGATTTGTTTCTAGTTTTTTTCCCATTTTTCATATTTGTAATATCATTCTTTAATGGTCAGAGACTTGGCTGCCACTAACCGTAATATATTACTTATTTTTTTCAGTCTGCACACATGCCCTCCCATATCTTTTTTTAAAGAGAAAGAGGTACAGTAAGAGAGAGAGAAAGAGAATCAGTTTTATTTAGTTTTTCATATGACTTTTTGTTGCTCTGACTCTTCATTGTGTAGTGATGCTGGGGTTTCAACTAGCGTCATCATGCATGCCAGGCAAGCACTGTAACGGCTGAGCCACTGCTCCAGAGCCCCTCCCATCTCTGTGCGTGCATTCAGTTTGTGTTCTGATGGCCTCAGGTCATGGGCTGTGATACCCCGGGGTAGTTTGCCCTCCTTTGGTTGCCCTCATTACTTATATAAGCTCTGACTTTCTGTTTGAGTTCAGCACTGTGGTCCAAGACTCCTCCTTTTCCCTCCATAGTTGCCTTCTTCACCCCATTTGGGCTATTTTAGTCAGGATTTTCATCACTGTGACCAAAAGGCATGACAAGAACAGTGCAGAGAAGGATAAGTTTATTTGGCTCATAGCTTCAGAGGTCTCTCAATCCATAGATGGCCAACTCCATTGCTCTGGGCCAGAGATGAGGCAGAACATCATGATGGAATGGTGTGGCAGAGGAAAGCAACTCCAGAAGCAGAGAGAGAACCCTGCTTGTCAGGGACAAAATATATATCCAAAAGGCACAACCCTAGTGACCTACCTCCTCTAGCCATACCCTACTTGCCTATAGTCGCCACCCAGTTAATCCATTCAACTGGATCGATTCACTGATTAGGTAAGGGTTCATTCAGCTCTAAACTTTCTTGCATTATCTTCACCCATGAGCTTTCGGGGGACGCTTCATGCCTAAACCTGGACATCCTCCTATCCTGCATTTGTTTCTTACACCAGACTGCTCTTCTGTGCAGATACACACCTCACACTTCTCATGCTGTGATACCTTTCACCAGGTACTTTTCTGCAAGGAATCCTTTCTCACCCTAACTGGGCTTTATGTACTCTTCGTCACCTGGCTCCATGGTTCTATCTAGTCCTTCTCTGATGGTGATTACACTTGACCTGTTCCTTTCCTTCCTTTAGTATGGACACACTCTTCGCCTTGTCTGAGCTCTGTTGCTTCTTGGGGAACACCCTTACTTTCTGAGACTCTGATTCCTCTCACTGTACCTTTCTGACACAGCTTGGGCTCCAACCCACTGTACAGGGCTCTCTCCATTGCCCTCTTTCCCTTCTTGAGCTCTGACATCTCACTTCCAGCTAATCCCATGAAATGAAGGCCCTTATCTTCCCCTTGGGTTCTAACTCTGTATGCTGGACTTCCCTGCTTCCCATATAGCCATGGACACACTTCTTATATTGCTTGGGCCTCAGAATAACATACTGTGCTTCTCCCCTGGGCTCTTGACATTCTGCCCTGAGCCTTTGCAGCTTCCACTGCCCCCACCAGTGAATATTCCTGCCGTCATCTGCCCTCGGTAGCATTAGGACTGAAATTTTCAAAGGGGAAAGGACAAAGGTAAAACTCAATGTCTTTTGAATGTCTTTGAAATTTGAAATGATATCCTCATTTATGTTCCTGATATCTATATTTTATTTCATCTTTCTTTTTCTTCCTAGTCTCTTCTACCAGTTTGTCATTTTCAGTTGTGTTTTCAATAAACTGTGTTTTGGTGTGCTGATGCTTTCTGATATACGCTTGTTTTTAATTTATGTAATTGCTCTTTGTTATTTCATACTCCATACTTTGGGTTTAATTTGCTGATTTTTTAAAACTTCTTGAAGTGGATGCTTAGATCATCTTTGTTTATCAAGTCCCCCCACCCCAGTACATTCACTTCATTCACTTATAATTTTCTTCTAAGAATGGCTTTAGCCACATCCCACAAGTATTTATATGGATTATTTTAATCCTTCTCTTCATTATATAATTTGTTATTTCTTTTTTGATCTGTGGGTTATTTAGAGTGTTTTAATTTCTAGTTGTTTTTTCTAGTTTTCTATAGATTTTCTACTAATATTTTTGTGTCTGATTCCATAGCAGTCAAATAACATCTTCTTTATGCTTCTGATTTTGTAAAATGGATTGAGCCTTAATTTGTTACTCAGTTGATAATCAAGTTTGGCAAATTTCCACAGGTATTTGGAAAGCAAATTTTGCAGTTGTAAACATTCACCAGTTTTTAGAGTTGTGGTTCTCTCTGCTGTCTTAAAGCATGAGGTTAAGGGCTGTGTGGTCATTTTCCACATTTTCATGCATGGTGTTTTATTCTAGGATAAGAAAAGACTTCAGCTTCTGTAGGCACTATGCAGTGTGCAGATGATAAATTTAAATGCTTAAGATATATCCATGCAGAGCACTTTTATTGGATATATCATTTCCAAAAAAGTAGGTAGTAAAGCAAAACTTAAAGTAATGGGAAGGTATCATCATTTTGGTCTTTGATAATCCCATTGGAAAGTTCTTAAGGTTTATGTTTATTGTGTAAATTTAGTAATAATGTGAATGATGTTTTTACAAATGATTGTCTTAAACTTTTTCCATTGTCAATTAAATTTAAGCCAAGTCTTATTTTACACTGTGTAGACAACCAGGAAATAGTTGCCATTTAGAATATGAAGAGATAATCGGAAAAGTTGAAAAAGGAGAAATTCTTATGACTATATATTTTAATGAAATTTTAATTCCACGTCATATATTAGCATGTTTTTTCACTTTGGAAAGTAAAATACAAAAATGAAGGCAAAAGTGGGACCTCATTATCTTCAGAACTTTGAGGATATGGTGTGGCCAAAATAATCTTTTTATTCTAGTTCACAACTTTTAACATAACATTGTTTTCCCCAAATCTAGAAAACAGTGGTGATGTCTAATTCATTGAGCCTACTTAGCATCTTTACATATCACAGACTTATTTTGTGTAATTTGTACCTTGGTCTCTGGATTAAAAATTATGCTAAGTGTAAACAAGAGCCAGATAGCTGAAGCTTAGCTGTTAAAATACAGTCTAATTGACTGGCAGCTGGGCAGGGATCTAATACAAAAAAATAAAAATGGAAAGATTGTAAACCATTATTACCAGACAAAAATTGTATCACACTGGTAACAGCAAAAGAATATCTAGAGATGAATTATTATAGTAGAGCAGTTGTTAAGGGGGACAAAGCCAGAGAGAAAAAATATTTTGGTCAAGATAAAAACTTAGATCCCATTGCCAAATTGAGGGATAAGTAAGGCAAGGACTGGATCATGTTTGTTCTCTAGCTAGTTTTCTCTCTCCATCTTCCTCCTTCCTGGACATTCCATTGTTCTGTTATCTACTATTTTGCATTTAGATATGATCAGTGACCCTAACCCATGCTGCCTTCATTTTTTATGGCTTCTGATTAATTTAACCAATTATAGTAATCCCATTTCTCCAACCAGTAAGGGGTTTAGGAAAAGACATGTGACCCCCTTCTGTCCAGGGAGTTCTGTGAGGCAATATGCTGAAACTTCTGGGAAAGATCACTTCTCAGAACAAAGGTAAAGGGAAAAAAATGATGTACTGAGTTCTAGAACCATCACGTTATGAAATTTTGATTGACTTCTGCTACTGCAAGAGTTTAGATATAGCCATTTAGTTGAATTGATGGCTGATTATGCATTTTTAAAGAAGAGGAGGACGTTGGTATTGGTTTAATGGTTTGTAAGTTCTATCAGTTGAGATTGTATTTGGAAATGGTAGAAAATTCCACTCTCGGGTTGTTTGTTTTGCTTTTGAACAAACGAGGATTTATTTGTCTCAGCGAGAAAAGTTGATAGATACTTAGTGATGTTTCAGATACCTAACTCATTCCATTTTTCTGCTTCTCCATCCTTAGTTTCCATTCTCATGCTGGTCACTTCATGGTACCAAGATTGCTGCTGCAACCTCAAGCAGGAAAAAGGGGAGGGGCAAGGGGATGGCAGTGGAGCTTGCCTGCTTTTATCAGGAAAGCAGGCGCTTTCCCAGAATTCTCACTCTGAAATCTTCTGCTTACACCTTATTGGCCAGCCTAATTGGATTGATGCGCAGGAGGGGACAAGGGTGTGGTGGGTTCAGTCAGCCCACCAACTGTACCAGACACACACGTTCACACACGCATACCTACTCCTTGTGAATGGGTAGAATATGCCACATAATTGCAAACAGCCACTTGTATCTAATAATCTGGAACTGTGTTTTTTGGCATATGCTTGCAATGTTTGGTGTGGGTGTGTGCTTTTTTTCTTCTTTTTTTGTTTTTGCGGGAGGGTGGACGGTACCAGGGGCACCTAACCACTGAACCATATCCCCAGCCATTTTTGTAATTTATTTTGAGATAGGGTCTCGCAAAGTTGCTTACAGCCTCACTAAGTTGCTGAGGCTGGCTTTGAACTTGCAATCTTCCTGCCTAAGCCTCCTGAATTGCTGGGATTACAGATGTGTACCACCATGCCCGGCTGCAATGTCAACTTCTCTTCTTGAATTTAGCTTCAATTATATTATTCAGCAATCCTTTTTTAAAGTTAGTGTATTAGACTCACTAGTTTTGTTTAATCACTCAGTTTTCTTATTCAAATTTAGGACTTCTGATCAAATGTAAGTTTCTGCTAAGTTAACACTAATTAATATTTTTTCATTTGAGCCAGGCATTATGTATGGTAATTTTTAAATGAGGATTACAGTTTTTATGTAAAGTTTATCTATCTTTGGAAGAACAGAGGAACTGTATTGAATATTTGAACTGAACTCCATAGCAATTTTTATACAGGCTAATTTTTTTCAGGTTCCCTTTCTGTGAAAGGAGATATACAGTCCATTAAATTTTCAAAATCATCCCCAGCACCAATAAGGAAAAAAAACCAGTTTATCTGTATAGACTCAGCTATTTTTAAACTGTCTACTGTATTCTTATCTCTCTATCCCCCTCCAACCTTGTTCACAGATGTTTACTCTCAGTCATTGAGGTAAAAATTTAAAGGATCGTTTGAAGAGTGAAAGACACTGTTTCACATTACCGCTAGAACTGGAGATGCCTCATGTAGACCAGGTGGAATCATGCTTTAGGAGAACCACAGATTCAGGGAAAGGGGATGTATAATGGAGAAAAACATCACAGCTCTCAGTTTTTGCTGTGTGATGGAGGTTAGCAAACAGATTGGATCTGATTTATAGGGCACCTCATTTTAGTATTCTAGATCCAGGCTAGATGTGGAAAAATAGTCCTGACAATACTAAACTGAATGTGGATTTACTCAGTACCTAAAGATAATACATGAGTCTTTTATGTTTGTTTAGCCTAACACCTTTTTATTGCTTTGGCGAAGAGGCCACAGATCACAGGGAATAGAAAAAGTATGTATACTGCTGGGGTTGTTTTGAGAGAGAGAATCAAATAAATAAGCTATTTAACAAAAACATTTTTATGGTGCATAACAGGATTTCTCCTAGTATATGACTTATTTTTCCCAGTCTTATAAAGGAAGAGAGGTGTGGAAACTAGATTATGTTGCTTCTGCTCCTAAACTAGGGAAGAAGGAAACTCATTTAGTAAGCCTAACAGTTACATTGCCACAAATTTTTTAATTTAGTGTCTTTAAGTTATTTACAATTATTGAAGACTGTACTGCATGTTGAGGCTAATCGGAAACAGTGACCAGATTCTTAATCATTATCAGGAAACTGCATTCAGAGAATGAGAAGAACACCCCCACTGGATGAATTGCAGCCACCACCATATCAGGATGACAGTGGTTCTCCCCATCTCTCATGTACACCCTCAGAAATTGGGGACAGTAAATGTGAGTTTTCCCACTGCAGCAACAGTCCAAGATGCTCATATAACAAGTGCCCAAGTGAAGGAAGCACAGCTCATGAAATAGAAAGTTTTCATAATAAAGGATATGAAGAAGATGTTCCAAGTGACAGCACCGCAGTTCTGAGTCCTGAAGTAAGTAAAGCACATATGAGTTTAAAAATATATGTTATTTGGAAGATATAGTCCTGTGTTTTTCCTTTTAGTAAGAAAAATGGGTTTTATCATCTTATCCTTTTGTAGCTTATGGTACCAATTTCCATTCTTAAGCTAGTCTTTTCCATTCTTATTATTTTTCTTTTTTAATATATTTATTTGTTTATTTAGAGAGAGAGAGAGAGTGGGATTGAGAATCAGTTTTATTTATTTTTTCATATGGCCTTTTTCTCTGACACTTAGTTGTGTGTACAGTGCGGGGATTTGAACCCAGATCCTCATGTATGCCAGACAAGTGCTCCAACCTCTGAGCCACCACTCCCAGCCCCAGTCTTTTCCATTCTTAGCTAGTCTTTATCCAACAAACTGACAAGGACTGTCCCAACTTGTCTTTTTGCAACAAAAGGGAGAAGGGTCATGAAAGATGGGTGGTTATTTTAAACACTTTATGTAAAACATTCTAGAATTACTCACCTTTCTCTTTCATCTTGAGGTTACAGTTTATATTTTTCATTTTTTGGATTTTTGTTATTAATGTTTTACAAGTCTTTCAAAATCATCTTATTGTATTTTAATTTCATAAAATATGAAAAGGATAAATGACAGCTTTATTGATACAATTTGAATTCATGGTGTCATGTATCTAGAATGGTTAGTTGGTTAAGTTTAAGTTACATTTTTGGAGCAAAAGTATAAAAATGACAGCAAAAATAATTTTTGAAGTTTCATAGTTTTGCCATTGTTCTAAAAAAGATTTGTTGAAAACTGTAACAGAAGGTGTTTTCATACTGTAGTATTTATTTTTAGGATTCTTTTGAGAGTTTTAGATTGCAAAGCTTTTACAACTTTTGCTCCTTACAGCATTCAGTACTATAGTATGTCCTGTGTTCTTCCTAGGTGAATTTTCTGCCCAATATTAAATAATGAAGGTAGCTTCCCAATGCACAGAATAATTAAGCTGTAGATTGAATTTCCTTAATTTGGGTTTTTTTCTTCTATAATTTAAAAAAACACTTTGTTACTATTTTTATGATACCATAGTAGAACATACCTGACCTAAAGGAATATCATTAATAACAACATTGTTATTATTAAGCTTAATATTAGTGTTTCATGATTTTCCACAGAGAATGTTTCATTTTGTTCTTCACAAAAACGAACTTCACACACCTTATTTGTGATTTTGCAAACTGTCTAGACAGACAGCAAGTTAACAGTGAACCCTGGATTATAGAATTAACAATAATAATAGCTATCACCAGTTGTGCTGGAATTCTGCTGTGAACTTTACGTGGTCAGCTCATTTAGTTCTACCAAGCACATCCCCAGGAAGTTATATTTCTATTTCACCAATGAAAACATTAAGACTGAGAGTTAAGCAATTTGCCCAAATATTTGCAGCTCTTAAATAGTGGAACTGTAATTCAAACCCAAGTCTGTCTGACTGCAAAAATGATGCTCTTAACAGTTATTACTATATTGTTATTTTTTTTTAAAAGAGAGAGGGACAGTGAGAGACAGAGAAAGAGAGAAACAACTTTATTTAGGTTTTCACATGGCCTTCGTTGCTCCAACACTTAGTATGTAGTGCTGGGGTTTGAACCCAGGTCCTCGTGCTCACCAGGCAAGTGCCGAAACTGCTGAGCCACTGCTCCAGCCCCTATATTGTTATTCTTAACCTAAATTGTTGTGTGGGAAGTTACTTGGATGCAGGGATATTCTCTAAATATACCATCAGAGGACTCAGACCAAATTAAGATGCCCTAGTCTCATGTATACATATATTAAGATGCACAGTTGTGCATCTATGTGAGTGCATTTTAATCGATTTCAGATACAAAGCAAGAAGCGAGAGGAGCATGGTGAGGTAGGCTAATACACTTACCTCATATCAGTATAGGATGTCAGTAGGTATAGATAGCAAGCCCATATCGTGGTTTATGCAGTGCCCATATATCCTGTTTCACTATCTTTGTTCCATCAACATTCCTATTTATCACGTGGTAACAAAGAGCAGCGTTGAAAAGTAAATAACGTCCCGAGAGCCACCGACACCCACTTGCTTTATGGAAGAGATTTAGGGGCAAGTATGCTTGGCCGCCAGTGAGCCTTGCCAGTGAGCCTCCTAAACAGACACAGATTTTTATCTGCATTTCCTAAGTAGAAAACATAGGTGGCAACGCTCTTATGTCAGGGGCAATATGGTCATAGCTTGGGTTTCCATCCTTTCCCTAGGTAATAGTCATTTGTCCCATCATATTTTCTATGTAATTCACCTATCTTTGGTATGCTTTACAGTTATTTACTGTTTTAATATCTTATGAATTCTGCCTGTCTCGCAAGCTGCTTTCCTTACTCATTATCTGTAGCTAACCCATACAGTTTTGCTCGTGTTTTGCAAGCCTCTGACTTGCTATTTTTGTTAACACTTATTTCAAGTTTCCTTTGCTCTACTTAGTTTTGTGTCTTTTATAACATCACAGAGTATATTCAAACAATGTAGCAAGTCTACATTTCATAAATACTTTTATATAGAATGCTAATGGCCTATGTAAGTGTAGACTAGCCTATTGGTATAAAAATTGTATTTTTCAAGCTTATTTTGTAACCCTATAATTGATATTACATATCAATTAGAAAAGTCTTACTTTCCTCTTGGTCTTATGCATTCTGTACCTATCTTAGAGGCTGTCCACATAAAGATTGAACTAAAAGAGGGGGAAAGGACTCAAAAGAACTCTGTGGCAAGGAGTTCCTAAACTCTATTGATGACCTGTTAACTAAAGGATTTATAAAACTTTGATTCAGGCACTGTGAAAGGGAATGATTGTTTGCTAATTTTCTATTTGAAGAATGCAAACAGTAGCTTTCACCTATAAATTTTACCCTTTTAACTGTGGGTTTCATATCTTATTATTGGAATGCTCAGAAAAAAAGTTAGGGAGGCATTAGAAAAACAAAATGCAGAAATGCTATTTAGGATTTTTATGAAAAAAATTGCAGAGGGGTATTAGGGATTGAACTCAGGAACACATAACCACTGAACCACATTCCCAGCCCTTTTTATTATATTTTATTTTGAGACAGGGTCTTGTTAAGTTGCTTAGATCCTCACCAAGCTGCTGAGGCTGGGTTTGAACTTGCTATTATCCTGCTTCAGCCTCCAGAGTCACTGGGATTACAGGCATGTGCCACTGTGCCTAGCTTTCTGAAAACTTTTATTGCCTGAAAATACTAGATATCATTGTGCTATTTTAAAAATATTAAATTGAAGTACCAAGACATGTCATTAATAATCTTTACCAATTATGAAGTGGAATACATTTAAAAGGATTACTCTAAACTTGGCGGGGGGTAGCAGAATAAGAGTATGTTTACTCAGATTTACTCATACTGCCTAAAATAACTAACCTCCATGAGAATTTGTTCCTGTTCCCCAAGTATTACTCTTCACTACTCATCATGTTTTCCAAATCTGATAGCAAGTACTATCTAAGATTTAAAGTCAAGGACTCACATCTTTTTGGTTCTTTTCTGTAGAAAGAAGAGTTCTTCCCATCTAAAATAGCTCATGATACATAGTAGGGTACATGTCAGACTGTTATAATAAAGAGTCATGCCCCACACCCCAAACACATGTGCTAATATACAGAAGCTTGTTTCTCTTTCATTAAATGACAGTCAAAGGTTAAGTGACTGACTCTGGTCTTCTGCCTCATTTAGAATAAGACCCAGTTCCTTGACTCTGCCGTCTCCTATGATGATAGTTTCATAATTCTCATGGTACAAGTTGACCCCCACATGCTGTGTACATGTGGGAGGACCTAGTATGGAAAGTAATTTCTTTATAAAACCTGCCCTGGAAGTTTCACACATAAATTCTGTTTGTCTCAGTTGCCAAAGCTGAGTCCATAGGCATAGCCACTAAGGAGGAAGCTCAGTGTGTCTCTAGCTAAAACCCAGGGAGTTCTTTTCAGTAAATGGAAGAAGGAAGACCAAGGGTCAGTAGTACTCACCACCAGAGTAGGCACTAAATACATGTTTAGAAAATTTAAGTAACTTATAAAATTGGTCCACATTTTAAAATTAAATTTTTTGAGATTTATTAAAATACTCCAAGGAGCAAAGTGACATAGTTAAGGTCAGAAACCTGACTTTGACATTGTTGGTGGCCACATGATATTTCTGATGTATTCCAAATAGTTAGACTGGTAAGAGTTTGAGACAATCAGTTGTTAAAATTTATTTTAATGTCATTATTAGTATGTACAGTTTCAGTATTTCTTCAGCTTTTGAAATGTGTATTCTATTTTCAACAATAGGTAATATTGGAAAATAATAGATTATTTTTAATTCTAGTTAATAATTGAAGTAAATATGGTCTTTAATATGGAAAATACTTAGCTGCAAAAGTATTTTGAGGCCTTTTTATACTTCCATAATTCAAATTTCCTTTGATTTTTAAATCTAAATAGGTTTTCTATTCTCTTATAGATAGGTAATTTTAGAACAAACCCTGAAATTAGAAACACAATTTTCAATAACATTGTACTTTATTTGTGTGCATTTACTCTTCAGTCTAATATTGAGCTGGTGGTTGCATTCTTTACTGTGTTAAAGTAAAATTTAGTAGTATCCTACTAAAGGAACAGAAATACACAATAAAGTATATACTTTAAATTCTCATTTGTAAAACATACTAAACTTCCTCAAAATGGTAATAATGAATATTACATTCTAAATGTGTCTTTATTTAATAATAAGTATTTTAGTTTAGCTTACCATTTCTATTACTTTGGCCCTATATGCTTGCTTTTGATGGTAGTTGATTGCTAATTATACTTTTTCTACAACAGCAAATGGAAATTATTTTCACATCATCCTTCGAAAGAAATATCAGACATTTATTTACATGCTAAATTAAACAATAGTTAAAAACTGAAAACATTTAAATTTGCTTTTCTTAGGATATGTCAGCTCAAGGATCATCTTCACAGCTTCCTAAACCTTTTGATCCTGAGCCAGAAGCTAAATATGGCACACTGGATGTGACTTTTGACTATGACTCACAAGAACAGAAGCTTTTGGTAACAGTGACAGCTGTCACAGACATCCCAACTTATAACAGGACAGGTGGCAATTCATGGCAAGTACACCTTGTTCTTCTACCTATAAAGAAACAGAGAGCAAAAACCCGCATCCAGAGAGGACCATGCCCTGTCTTCACAGAAACATTCAAATTTAATCATGTTGAATCTGAAATGATTGGAAATTATGCAGTTCGGTTTAGACTTTATGGTGTACATCGCATGAAAAAAGAAAAGATTGTGGGTGAAAAGATTTTTTATTTAACAAAATTGAATCTTCAAGGGAAAATGTCATTACCTGTGATATTGGAACCTTCTTACAATCATTCTGTGAGTATCTCATTAAATGACCTGGATATGCTGTATGTTCATGGAATATAATTCACAGTATTTTAAAAAATCAACAATCAACTAATAACTTTCTCAATATATTGTTTACAGAGTAATAATACCTTTATAGAAATTTCTAGGCCTTGGATAGGTAGGTATAATTTTTTCTGTTCTATTAAAACTTCTTTTGAAGATGATGAGATTCAGAGAGTTATAGGTTCTTTGTCTCCTGGATCCAAAAAATGAGGACCACAGACAAAGAGGGATGAGATAAAGTTACAGAATTTATTTTTGAAATAGAAAGGAAGTGAAGCTACCACAGAGAAGGGTCCCAAGTGAGCTGCTACCAGTTGTTGCCTTCTTGGGGCTTATAGGTATTGCTGGAGGTGACCTTTAAAGCTATTTGCTAGTGATTTTTAGGGAGGGGAGTTTCTTCATCCAATCATAGTGAGACACTCAGTGATCATCACACCCTGTCCTATCAAGATGTTGATCATGCCTGATCTTTGACCACATGCTGTCTGGTTCCTCAGATACTTTGTACATGGAATTGTAATCAGGGTCACTTCTCTATCTGCCTATCAAATTTCTGGCTCCTGCTTACATGAGTTATATAGTTTAGTCTATCCTTTTTCTACCCAAGGGTCTTAGGTTTGTTCCTTTGTTGGACTTTTATTAAATGGTGATTATGACATCATCTGAATTCCTTATAGAATTTATTTCCCCCCTAGGTTAAAATTAGATGATAAATGGAGAACTATTTATCCCCCATCTTGTTTGTTGCATTGCAGAAATTATCTGCTCTGACTGGTTGTAATCACTGCTGCCTGCGCCAAGATTTGTTACCTTTCTAGAATTGCCATGAAATTATTTTAAAAGTTCAAAAAAATATGACTTCATTATACTTTCCACCCTTTTATAGGCAAATGTTTTGAAGTATTTCTGGGAGAATACTTTAAACTTACAACTTCTAGTCAGTTCTTTCTTCTCTTTTTCCAGATTTTAATAACTTAGAAATCTCTCTCCATATTTTTGTCTAAATTCCCACAAGGCATTGCCGATCACATGAGAGAGGAGTCAGTACTGTTTAAACCGGGAAGACACATTATATCATTTAGTTATTTAGATTATGTGAATATCTGTGATTGTGCTGTAAGTGTAAATTATGATTTATTTGTGTTTGTACCTGTTAAATTTAGTAAAAAGCATTTTTACAGTATACAGATTTTAGAATAGATTTAAATTTTAAAATAAAGGTATTATATTTTAGGGTTGTTTTTAGTCTTTAAAATGTGTAAACGTTAAGTCCAAGGTTAAGGTCTCATTCCATTTACATCAGGCAGCATTTGATTTTGTAGTACCTTCATTTACAGTCAGATTACAGCATTTTAACAAAATGATCCCAGCATCTACAAAAGTTAAAAAATGGTAAATTGTGTGTGTGTATGTATGTGTGTGTCTGTGTGTATACACACACATGTGTATTTGCAGGGTAAGAATCTGCTGGTAGAATTAATAACTTATTATCATGTCAGATATTCAGAATTACTATTTTGGGGAAATGTCTTTTTAAATGATGCCAGCAGCAGTTTATAAGAAGAGAGATAAAAAGAAAACTCAATATTTTTGGTGGAAAGTACAAAATTTTCACAAAATATTATTAATATGTTTTTAAACTTGGTCTGAGTGATAGCTAGTTTGTCCGTGGAAACTATACTGTTATACAGAAATAGCATTTAAATTAGAAGAGAGAGACTATCATCGAGAGGTATGTATTTTATATTGTTTTATTTAATTTAAATTATCTGTTCTAAATTCCATATTAATTGTATTCATTGCACAAAGAAAATGAAGCCATAAACACATGGTTTTATCTCTGGTCAAATTAAATGATTTCTTTACGCACCTACATTGCATGTGTTAGGTTATAGTCATTGATTCTATAATTGTGGTTTTTTTTCCAATTAGTATAGTAAATTTCTTTGAAGTGTTTGCGAGAAGAATTTAAAAGTTCTAGATAAAAGCTTCTAAGATGTAATGCTCAAATCTGAATAAAGCCATCTTCCGCTCTTAGAAAATGTACTCTGCACTGACATATTTTTCAAAGTTAGTATCTATCTTTAATTGTTCTTTTCCATTGCTTTTCTTCTTTCTTCACCTTCTCAAAATCTTGCTTGTTTTACAGCTGCTGGCACTGGTTGTGAGGTTAACACTCTTAAGTCTGTCAGTTGTCTGGTCATAAAAATGTAATATAGATAGAATATATATATATATATGTTCTCCTTGCTTAAATTTTAATATTAACTATATGAAGAAATCTTGTTACAGTTTACTTGGGTGGGTTTAGTTCCGATTCTGTCAGATGTAATCATGTATGTGTAAGAGGTACATTCATAAAAGGATATATTCATAATTAAATATTCTAGTAGCTTTTGAACAATTACTTACTGTTGCTTTTGTTGCAAGAGTATTAACCTTTTGGCAAGGGAAGGTTTTAACCCAGCCAAAGAATTTACAAATTATACTTAAAATGTTTTTAAATTTATGGTTTATTTTCATTGGTAATAATAGAAAAATATAGTCCTGCATATAATTTAGATTCACAGCTAGTTTTTCAAGAACTGTTTGAGTCAACACATTTAGAAAAATAAAAACAAATGTCACCAGAATGACTTTCTGAGGACTAACCAATGAATTTCCCTCAGAGTAAGATTAAAATTTAGCCCTGAGATATAGTTTGAGGTATGCCTCCTTGATCATTGCATGATAGAAAATATATCAGAGTAAAAGTTGTAAAGCGTGAGTTCTTTCTACTAACTAGCTGTGTAAGTTTGGCAAATTACCTAATCATTGTGGGCATCAGATTTCTCATGAGTAAAATGAACAGATTAGAACAAATTATCTCTGAAGTTCTATTCATCTCTAATGTTCTCTGATTCTACTAATATACCTTGTGAAAGAAGTTAGGTAAGAACAGAATTGGTTGAATTTTAAATGAGTTTTATATGCTTAATCTACCTTTTATGGTGAACATATATTGTTTTCTCACTCTTCCATACCTTTCAGCAACTTTCTAATGACAGGGAAGTCCCACCTAATGCTTTCCACCTCCCTAAGGTAAGCTATAAAATTCACTTTCCCAGTGTCACTCATAGAGCATGAGCTTTGTGACTTAGACTGTACCACTTCTGTTCATGTCTGGGAAACCTCAACATAAACTGAACAAAGAACACCCTGCACTCAAATCATGTTTCCATGAAGCGCTGATGGTGGAGACATTGGAGGTGAAAGGCCACAGCAACTCTAAAATAGCTTTGCTGGTACAGAAGCAGTTTTGGTGCTGGGCCAGCAACAGTTGCAGTAATGAAAAGTTCTTGACACACAGAGTCCTTTGGGAACAGCAGCAAAATTCCTTTAAAAGACCAGTTCTGCCAAATAATTTTAGACTTTATTCTTGAGAGGATTAGCTACTTTATTCTTGAGAGGATTCTCTGTTGTCCCCATTCCTTTAATAAATTGCTATTCCACTTTATGAGTCAAAATTAGCTTCATGTACTTTCAAATAAGAACCCTGAAATAGCCATATGGTTTAATATTTACTTGCTTCTGTCATTTCTTTTTTTTTTTTTTAAAGAAAGAGAGGACAGTGAGAGAGAGAGAGAGAGAGAGAGAGAGAGAAGCAATTTTTACTTAGTTTTTCATGTGACTTCCGTTCCTCCAAGACATTGTTGTGTACGTGGTGCTAGGGTTTGAACTCACATCCTTGCGCATGCCAGGCAAGCGCCGCAACCGCTCCAGCCCCAGCTTCTGTCATTTCTTACTCCATGCTCAATAGTTCGAATATTGTCAGTTACACTTGCTACCTTCTCATACTTTGATTTTTCTTATATAGTCAGCATTATTCACATGGTACTCTTTCTTAGTGTATAAAACTAATTACTTTCCTCACTTGAATTTTTGATACTAAATTATTGTCTGTAGCATCTGCCTAGAATAGCCTTTCCTTTTCTTCTTCTAATTTTATTTCTCACTTAATTTATTAGATTACTTAAATATTGTAAGGTTTATTTTATGGCTTATTAAAATGAAACCCATTATTTCTTTCACAGACATACAGACAAACCTTCATTTACAAACAATACTGGTTAGAGTATTATCTATGCAGAATCACTATCTATGGTGATAGTGAGGATTCATGCACACTGTTCCAGTTTCAGGGTATAAGAATTTTAACTAAATCTTTGGTTCATTTTATGTAATTCATATGGTTCTTGGTGAGTTGCCATACAGCATAGTTGGTATTTAACAAATATGTGTGGTGTGTTTCATGTTGGAATAAGGTATTTTTAAATTGAGAGATGAACTTCAGCTCACCTGTTAAATTTCCTGTAGACAAGTGGTTCTCAAAGTGTCATCCCTGGGCCACCAACATCAACATTGCCTGGGAGCTTATAACAACTACACATTCTCAGTTCCTGTCCCACACTTAATAAGAAAACTCTCTGAGGTGAGCCCAGCAGTCTGTATTTTAATAAGTACTACAGATGATTCTGATGTACGTTGAAGTTTGAGAATCATTACTCTTGACTGAGTCGGGTAAACTGTAGTAAGAGAGGCATATCTAGCGTGTGGCCTGGTTTTGTAAAGCCTGTAAGCAAGAAATATTTTTTATATTTTTAAAGGATTGCTTATAAAAACAATAAAGAAGTTATATATATATATATATATATATATATATATATATATATGGCTCATGAGGTAGGCAAATTCTAAGATGCCCACATGACCTTCTTAGTATTAATCCTGTTTGTTACAGGCAAAAGGAATTTTTTTAGATTTAATTAAGATTATTAATTAAGGTGACCTTAAAACAGGGAGATTAACTGTACAGGCCTAATCGAATCCCAGGAATCCTTTAAAAGCACACTGTTTGGTTAGTAGAAGAAGCACCCAAAGCAAATCAAAGTATGAGGGGAATTTGACATGGAGATTCTCCATCACTGGGATGGAGTAGATTCCTGGAAGAACCCAAAAGCTATTTCCAAGACTTAGGAATGACCTCTATGACACCAAACAATAAATTGATAACTTTAATCCTACACTTGCAAGGAATTCAATTCAGATAACTACTTAAATAAACTTGACATTAATGTACTTTACCAGATCCTCATGATAAGAGCCCATCCCACCTAAAATTTTTTATTTCAGCCTTGTGAGACTCTTCTAGAGAATCCTGCTGAGCCCATTTGGACTTCTGATCTACAGAAAATGTGAGATAATAAGTAGATATTTTCTCAACTTGCTAAGTTTTGGTCATTTTTTAGTGAACTAACAGATTTTGGTATTAGGCTTTCTGTCAGATCATAATGGCATGATCCTAGCAATTAACAGCAAGAAAAATAACAGATAGCACATAAATACATGGACATTGAACAATACCCTCTTAAATGAAGAGAATACGAGAGCAGAAATCAAGAAATTCTTGGAAAGAATGAGAATAAAGATGCAATATATCAAAATCCCTAGGAAAGTATGAAAACATTCTTTTTTCTTTTTTTTTTTAATTTTGTGTCTGGCTACATTTTAACAATTTGAAGGTACAGTTTATATTTGAAGTTTTTAAAGAAGATAATCAAAATTTATAAAACAAGAATCAAATGGACATGGATGTATTTTAAATGCTAATTTTTTTCTTCCCTCCCTCTCCCACCCACCTACCTCTCCCCTCCACTGTCCCCTTAAGTTCTACATGTCTATGGTTGCCCTAGATTATTGTTGCTATGCCTTTGGTGGGTCCAAAAGGGAAGTAATATCCAAAATTTACAAAGAACTCAAAAAACTTAATATCAAAAACACAACCCAATCAATAAATGGGACAGAGAGCTCAATAAAAACTTTTCAACAGAGGAAATCAAGCAAGCCAATGAATACATGAGACTTTGATTACACTAGCAATCAGATGAATACAAATCAAAACTACCTTAAGATTTCACCTCATTCCAGATGGACTGGCAAAGATGAAGAATACAAACAGTAACAAATGCTGGAGGAGTTGTGGGCAGATATGAACACTAGCACACTATTGGTAGAACTGCAGACTGGTACAGCTGCTCTGGAAAGCAGTGTGGAGGCTCCTCAACAAATTAGGGTGGATACACCGTACAAATCAACTATCCCTCTTCTTCCCAGAGGAGTTAGAATCAGCACATTACAGTGACACAACAAAATCAAAGCTCAGTTTACAATAGCTAAATTATGGAGTCAACCCAGATTCCCTTCACTGGCTGAATGAATCCAAAAGCTCTGGTATATATATATACAATGGAGTTCTACTCAGCTATTAGAAACAATGATAATTGCAGCCTTTGGAGAGTTTTTTAATGGATGGCAATGGAAGAAATCATGCTGAGCAAAGTGAGCCAAACGGAGTCAAGGGTCAAATATTTTCCCTCATTTGTGGAAGCTAGAGCTTAAACCCAGGCTTGGGTAAAACCATTCTTAAAAGGAAAATTTATAATACTTAGTGCCTACATCAAAAAGAAAGAGAGATCCCAAATAAATAAGCTTATACTCCATGTCAAGTCCTTATAAAAAGAAAAACAATCCAATCCCAAAGCCAAGAGAAAAGAGGGAATAATCAAGATTAGAGCTGAAATCAATGAAATTGAGAATAAAAAAAATACAAAGAATCAACAAAACAAAAAGTTGGTTCTTTGAAAAAATAAATACAATTGACAGACCCCTAGACAATCTCACCAAAAGAAAGAATGAAATGAAGCAAATCAACAAAATCAGAGAGGAGAATGGAGAGATCAACACTGACCCAGCTAAAATGCAGAGGATTGTCAAAACTTGTTTTGAAAAAACTTCTCCAAGTTGGATAATCTGGAAAATGTGGACAAATTCCTTGCCACATGCCACACAATGACATTCCCAAATTGATGCAGGATGATATAGAAAACCTAAACTGACAGATATCAGGTAATGAAACTGAAAGAGCAGTTACAGGCCTTCCAAAAAAGAAAAGTCCAGGGCTACATGGATTCTCAGCTGAGTTCTATCGGATTTTTACAGAAGAACTACCTCTCCTTATCAAGCTATTCCATGAAAATGAAAGGGATGGAGGTCTCCCAAATACATTTTATGAGGCAACCATAACCCTGCTATCAAAACCCAACAAAGACACATCAAGAAAAAACTACAGACCAATATCCCTGATGAATATAGATGCAAAATTTCTTAATAAAATTCTAGCAAACCGCATTCAAAAATACATCAAAAAGATAATACATCATGACCAAGTGGGTTTTATTCCAGGGATGCAAGGCTGGTTCAGCATATGCAAATCAATAAACATGATTCATCACTTAAACAGAATTAAAGACAAAAACTATATGGTCATCTCAATTGATGCAGAAAAGGCCTTTGATAAAATCCAACATCCAACATTTATGCTCAAAACTCTGGAGATGATAGGGATCAAAGGAACTTACCTTAATTTTGTAAGGGCCATTTATGACAAACCCACAACCCAACATACTAAATGGAGAAAAACTGAAAGTATACCCGCTAAACTCAGGAACAAGACAAGGCTGTCCACTAGTACCACTTTTATTCAACATAGTCCTCAAAATCCTAGCCAGAACAATCAGACAAGAGAAGGAAATCAAAGGAATTTGAATAGGAAAAGAGGAAGTTAAACTGTCTCTATTTGCTGATGATATGATCCTATATCTAGAAGACTGAATAAACTCCATCAGAAGACTTCAAGAGCGTGTTGTGAATTTAGCCCAGTGGCAGGATACAACATCAACACCCATAATTCAGTAGCTTTGCTATACTCCAACAGTGACTCGACCAAAGAAGAAATCAGGAAATCTGTCCTATTCACGATAACCTCAAAAAGAATAAAATACTTGGGAATTGTTCACAACGGAAATAAAAGACCTCAAAAATGAAAACTATAGAACACTGAAGAAAGAAATTGAAAACCTGAGAAAATGTAAAGACATTCCATGTTCTTGGCTAGGCACAATGAATATAAATAAAACGGCCATTCTGACAAAAGTGCTGTGTAGATTCAATGTAGTCAACATCAAGATGTCATTCTTCACAAATATGGAAAAATCAATTCTTAAATTCATTTGGAATAATAAGAAACCCAGAATATCCAAAGCAATACTAAGGAAAAAAAAGTAGGAGGTATCACAATATCTGACCTGAAATTATGCTACAGAGCTGTAATAACAAAAACAGCATGGTATTGATATCAAAATAGGCATGAAGACTAAAAGAACAGAATAGAAGACACTGAGACAAACCCACAAATCTTCATCTATCTGATATTCAACAAAGGGGACAAAAATATAACTTGGAGGAAGGACAGCCTATTTAACAAATGGTTCTGGATAAACTGGACAGCCATATGCAGAAAATTGAAATTATATCCTTATCTCTCCCTTTGCACAAAAAATCAAATTGAAATGGATCAAAGCTACATTGCAACTGTTATAAGAAAAAATAGGATCAACTCTCCACCATATAGGTGTAGGCACTGACTTCCTTAAAAAGACTCCCATACCACAAGAATTAAAGCCAAGAATCAATGAGTGGCATGCCCTTAAACAAAAGCCTCTGTACAACTAAGGAATTAGTGAAGAACATGAAGAAAGAACCTACAGAGTGGGAAAAAATCATGGCCTGCTCATCCAATAGGGGGCTAATACCTAGCATATGCAAAGAACTGAATAAAACTTAATACCAAAAACACAAACAAACAACCTAATCAATAAATAGGCTAAGGAACTAAACAGAAACTTCTCAACAGAGGAAGTACAGAAAGCCAATAAATATATGAGAAATTGTTCAATGTCATTAGTAATCAGAGAAATGCAAATCAAACTTCATTAAGATTCCACCTCACTTCAGTCAGAATGGCAAAAATGAAGAATACAAACAACAGATGCTGGAGAGGATGTGGGGAGAAAAGAACACTAACACACTGTTGATGGGACCACAGACTGGTACAGCCACTCTGGAGAGCAGTATGGAGACTCCTCAAAAAATTAGGGATGGAACCACCATATGACCCAGGTATCCCACTCCTGGGCATTTTCCCAGAAGAACTAGAATCAGCACATTACATTAACACAGCTCCATTAGTGTTTGTAGCAGCACAGTTTACAATCGCAAAATTATGGAATCAACCCAGATGCTCTTCACTGGATGAAGGGATCCAATGGAGTTCTACTCAGGTATTAGAAAGAATGAAATCATGACTTTTGTGGGTAAATGGATAGAAATGGAAAAATTATGCTGAGTGAAATAAACCATACACAAAGACTTAAAGGGTGAATTTTTCTCTCATATGTGGAAGCTAGAGTAAAACCAAGGAAGGATAGGGTGAAAGTTAGTCAAGTTTGTTAACTAGACCCACCAAATTTGAAGTAAACCATAATATGGGGTAAGACAACTTATGAAGGGGGGAAAAAGGAAGGAAAGGGAGGGGAAAGGGGGACAATTAATATGATAGGGTACACTTACTACAGACGTACACCTCTGTAATGAGGGGAATTACAGTGAAGGCAAGTGATCAGGGAATGGGCAAAGTGGGCAGGGGGAGATCCTGGATAAGGATGATTGGGTTCAGGTTATACTGCCATTACATAAGCATGTATGACTGTGTAACAATGAATCCCTTCAATATGTAAGACTATGTTGAAGTAATAAAAATAATTTTAAAAGTTTATATATATATTTACATATATGTGTATATTTATATAAAGTGGGATGCTGCCAAACCAAATACATACATGTGGGCATGGCTATAGAATCACCGTTGGGTGAGGGTTGGAAGAAGTGAGAGGAAAATTTTGAAGAACATGATAGACAAAGCCCAAGTTGTCTTGAGCAGACTTAGTAGAAATCAGGACCATTAAGAATATTGCCCTACAGGGGAAAAAGTAAGTGAAATACTTGTTCTTGGACCTGGTGGGCAGGGAGCATCCTTTTCTTGAAGTGGCAAAGTGCTTAGCAGAATTGTCTCCTGCAGTTATATGAAAATAAGCAACTTATAAAATGATGGATTTTAATATTTAGTCAAGGAAATTTCCACACAAAGCATTGAAGGTGCAAAGGAACCAGGACTTGGTTGGGAAGTACCCTGTTAAAATGGCAAAACATGTTAAAATTAAAAACCGGCTGCTGATAGATGGTATAGGGTAGCTGCACAGTTTTTGCTTAAACCTCAGAAGAATCAAAAGGACAAAGTATTCAGCTCTACTAGGACTCATGGAATGTCTTTCTAAAGATGAAGAATGTTCCTCAGATCATCACAATCAAACTAAAAAACTTTTAAAAGCTAAAAACTATTTTTCCCTCATTTATTTCAGCTGAAGCTAAAGACAGAGAAGAAAGTATCTTGAAAAGATTTGTGGACATAGCTTCCATTTAATGGAGGGAACCTCTAAAAATTCATAAAATACCTACAAAATTCTTGAAAAAAAAATCAGCACATACATTAGCAGCTTGAACTGAGAGGAATCAAGAATATGAAATGAAAGAAGTGTGGACTTCCAAACCTATATTGGCAGGAAGCAAGTTGGTGAAACTACCTAATAGCAGACATCTGCTGGCTTCCTTTTCGTGAAGAATGAAAAATGACAGAGAGGATAGAACTGAGAGTACAGAGATGGAACTGAGACTCAGCAAGACTTGTTCTCAAACCTTGATAACTATTCAGGGAACTTTGGCTATCCTTTGCCCATCAGGATTTCATAACTGCGTTGGAATAGTGACTACTTTACCTTCATTTTGCCCTTTTTAAACTGTAATGTCTGGAACTTGTGTCTTTCTTCCCATTGTATATTGGAAGTGTTAGTGGCAGATAACTTGTTTCTTTAGTTATGTAGGTCCATAAGTGGGAAGGATTTTTTCCCAGGAGATGAACTTAATGGATTATACCAAGTTTTAAAAAATAAATATTCACACCAGTTTTAAAAAATAAAATTTTGAAATTTGAGATTATGAGATTGAGATTGATTTTAAAAATTTGAATCATAAAATTGCTACAATTGAGAGTTTAGTGATTACAGAATCCAGCTCTCTCTCATTGTTCAATAAGGAAATAAATAACTTTGATCAAATCACTTGGTTAGTTTCTTCTGGCTATCTGATTCAAAAGCTTGGGCTAGAACCTAGAGTTCCTGACTACAAAGCCAATAATTTTCCCCAGATTTTGGAAGAACCAACTTTCAAAATTCAATTTAATTAAAGAAGCATCTAAGACCATTATTATGAATGATTTCTTATATATAAACTAGCTTTAAAAAGGTAATCAATGATGCTGAATTGAATCTCCCTCACAGAATTTTTCTGTACAGAAAATGAAATGAGTAAAAAATATATGAAAACTACCATAAAGCTTACCAATAGCAACTACTCAATGAAATATTTATAATTCTGCAGTGGCATGAAGAAACATGTAGCAAAGATCTGTACCTAACACCTAATTCCATACTCTGTCCACCAAAAGTCATGCTGGTGTGTCAACATAAATCCTAGGAATTTTAATTAAGGTCCATAGAAAAATAATTATTGAGTAAAATTTTTATTATAGTAGAATATGTTATTATACAGAAATATTTAGTCTCCATTCTTGTAGAGGAGTTCATCTCTGCCTATTGAAATTGTGTTGATTATCTTAGCATAATCTTACTCTGATACAGAAATTGATGCAAAGATTGGTGTTGCCACATCAAATACCCAAAGTATTTATGACATTGATTTGGAACCAAGCAGTAGAAAAAAATTAAATATGAATTAGAAGCCAAAAGTATGGTGATCCCATTTATGCAATGATAAAGTATTTTGTAAAAGTGTCACCTATACTAATATGGGCGGCAGTTAATATAAAAATGAACTTATAGCTCTAGGCAAAAAAGTGGGAAAGCAAACCAATAACATCAATTTATTTATCATTTGTATTTGATTGCAAAGTATTATAAAAAAGAGAAGAATTCAGAGAGAACAGGAAGATTTGCAAGCAAGAGTAAAAACAAATAGAGTGAATACTAATATTCAAGAATCTATGTGGTTTGAAGGTACAAATGAGTGTTTCCAACCCATATAAGGTAAAACAGACAACACTGAACTACAAAGGCTGCAAGAATAAATTGAGAGTGTAGTCACTCTCAATGAGAGTGCTTTGCCTATGAGAGAATGAATGAACTGAATGTTTGGTATCCAGAGAAACAGAAATCAGTGGTCTTTGTTATCATTTGCACCTGTCTTCCTGCTCTTCCCTGTGGAAGCAGCATGCATTTCTACCCTGTTCAACTCAGATATGGCCCTGTGATTTCCTTTTGTCTTCTGTTCATAACTTTTAAGAATGAGAATAATGCCTCTGTTATTATAGAAATGTGTGGAAATGGAGACTTTCTCAGGTTTGAGGAGAGCATCCCTGTCCAATCCAAATTAGGTAAATTGTGTGAGCAAAAAGTAATCCACCATTGTATTAATTTGTAGTTATTTATTACCATAGCATAATGTAGCCTGACTGACTGGCTTTTCTGACTAAGGAGTGTGTGTGTCTGTGACAGATTAAGGGATGTAGCAGGGGAACTGACTGGTAGAGTTGCCTTCCTTTGGAAGAATCTAAGTCTCCATATGTATTAAAGATTGGATTCCCTAGGAAATAGACCCTGAGAGAGAGCTTAGTATGCCACATGCTTACTGGCAGGTGTTCTTGGGATCAATACTCATGAAACAGAGGAAAAGGAAATAGGATTGGGCAGAAGGAGAATTAAAACTGAAGTGCTTCAGCCAACCTTTGGGACTCTGGAATTAAAATAGTTCTTCAGAGCTGTCTTCAGGTGGGCCAAAATGATGATATGGCAAGGCCTTTAACTCCATAGTCTCATAGGATATGGGCTGCTCTGGGGGCTGTAAGGGTGAGGCACTTCCCTGAAGGCTATAGTTGAAGGCTGTCTGCTAACAGCACTACTGATGGCAAAGACAATCTCTTCATTGACAAGGAATCTTGACAGTGTGTGACAGTGTCCGGCATGGCTGTAAACCTGTACAGTATAAAAATAGTTCTGTATTTGATTTAGAAATCAGAAGGGTGGACATAGGGAAGTTGGAAGAAACACTAAGAATGTAAAATGTGAATATAATTAAAAAAGATGATTACCTTCTCCTCCTTGTTTAACTGAGAAAAAAATTATATAGAAAATAATCTTTCTATGAAGTATTTAAAGTTTAATTTTATTTTTTATTTATGTAAAGTGAAAGAGATTTCTGGAATCAAATAGCTATAGTTCGATCTCATTTTTGTAAAAGTATTCTATTCCTTTTTCTGTTTCATAAAATGATGTTTGCAAAATGTTTACCAAATAGCAATTTATGATGGTAAAGTTCATGGTGAATTTTTTTTACTTTTATCTTTATTTCTTTATTAGTCAAATTATTTATGATAATCAGTTTTCAGTTTTAAAAAAAGAGCCAGAAAGGGTCAGGAAATTTGGACTCTGGTCACTTTGCTCAGGGTAAATAAACAGATAACTTGCTAACTAGATTCTTTAGGACGGCACAGGAATGAGAGAAAGGACAAGGCCATAGTGGAAAACATAAGTTTTCTTAGATTCTAATGTTAGACAGTACTTAATATGCGCCTAAGTGCCTATTTCATTTCATCTGTTACTATATTGCATTTTTGTGTGAACACAAAAGTTCTGAAAGTAGACATGGGAGTGGATGAATTTGTCTTGGGTGAGAAGAGCCTCAGGAACTCCTAGAAAAATGTTAGAGAAATGAGAGGTAAGATAGGAAGCAAAAGACAATAAAACATCACAGAAGCCAAGAATGAAGTTCTTGAAGGAAGAAATAATCAATCAGGTGATACTGATAAAAACAGTAATCTGAGTATTGAACAGTCTATTAGATTTGAGCCATGGAGGTCATGGGTAGCCTTGAAAGGGCATATGAGGTGGTGGAGGAACTAAAATAGCAATTGTGTAGACAACTTTTACACCAAGTTTGTAAAACTGTAAAGAAAGACAAGACAGTATTTGGCAAGTAGGGTTTGGGGATAATATTTCTGAGGTTAGGAGAGACTTGGGCGTGTTTAAATACTAATGCAAATAATCTTATAAAAGATGGTGTATAAGATCTAGGAGAGGTGATTCAAGAGGCATTAATCAGGATGATCAGAGTAATGAGATGAACAAAGAGGCAAAAGTGTTCAATATTTTGAAGAAATTTAAATGATGGATCACGAAATTAAACAGGATAAAGAGAGACGTGAGAATGGGGCTGAAAATCTCTAAGGATTTCAAGGAAAAGATATGAGAGGACTACGTAAGATTAGACAACTACAGTTGAAGAGAGAAATGTCTTAAGTAATATGATGTGAAATTACAGGGGTCCTAAATGTGATGGTGGGAGTGGGCATCTACGTTAAATTCACTGGCAATAGATAAGTTGCTCAGAAGAGGTCAGGATCCTGAGAAGGCTGCCTGTATGGACATTGAAGTCACAAAAGATAATTACAAAAGTTGAAGTTTAAAAAAAGAATCAAGATCAGTTTCCTCAATGAGTAAAAGGAAAGTGTTCAGGGAATAAGGATGACTATCTAGGAGGACAATATATCTCTAAGGATGACAAGAGGAAAATAATTATGTTCCATGATTTTAAGAGGAGTCATATTTGAGAAAGCAGCAGACAACTTTGTTTCTGAGTTCAGGGCACTGGGAATATGAAAGAATTCTTGATGAAAAGTCTGTAGGGAATAATGTATCCTTAGGGAAGAAATGATTATCAATACAGCAAGGTGCTAGGGCATCTGAGCAGATGCTAAAAGAATTTATCATAGATTAGTGTATCAAGTACATAATGAAAGACTCTGGAAAAGAGGAATATAATGGGAAGAAGTACAAAGACTAAAAAGTATTAATGTTGAAGTTAAATAAATAACCAGTATCGTCAGCCATCTACCTTCATTTTATATTATGCCAAAATATCAATCTTAATCATAATTTGAGCCTATTTTAAATCTCAAATTTCATTTAAAGTCTAATTTGAATCTTATTTTGCAGAAAAGATCTACATTTCTAATATAATTTAAGCTATTTACTTACCTGTTTTTGTGTACCAGTTATTGCTATAGAAATGTTGAATGATAAATAGATGGATTAATAGGAAATTTTGGTTACATTATCATTGAGTTTATGGCCTCTAGTGCTTATTTTTACATCTAGCTGTATGTTTTGTTACTAAACCTGTTTTATGATTTTCTTTCAAATTTTAAATACTTAAAAGATCAGACTATTTTACTTATATGGTATTTTCATAGAACCTGAAACAGAGGTGTTTAGTGACCACTTACTAAATTGACTCACCAAATTTATTCAAGGAAGATCAACTGTTCTTAAATTCTTACAGTTCTATAAAACATTGTTCCTTGCTAGGTGTCAGTATCCTTAGAACAGCCTTAATAAGAACCTATAACTTGAAATTCAGCAAGCATGCATCTTTGAGGTAATTAAACACATCAGGAGTTGTTTTATTTTTAAACAATAATTGATTAATTAGGAACTTAAATGTTTTTCCCATTTCTCATTCAACACATAATGCCACAATCTCCTAAGAGTAATGAACTTTCTCATGATTTACTATCATGATGATCTTACTGTGGATGTTTATAGTTCCAACTTTTAAATTCTGAAGTTCCTATATCTCAAAAATAGCCTACCTTTTGGACTGGAGAGGTGTTCAGTGGTAGGATATTTGCCTGCCATGCATGAGGTTCTGGGTTCGATCCCCAGCACTGCATACACAAATATAAAAGAAAAAACATGAAAAAAATGAATTCACTCTCAAAAAAATAGCCTACCTTTTATGTTAATGGAGTTAACCAATTCAGTTTGACTTTTATACTTCTGCTTGTGTAAGTGTGTGTCTTGCTAGGGATCAAACCCAGGGCCTCATGTATGCCAGGCAATCACTCTACCTCTAAGCTGTACTTGTTACTTTTATTTTTAAGAGAGATCAATTATTTCTAATATCCTATAATTGAAATGTGTTTACTTATAAGAATATTTTATATTATTAGCAAATACCTTTCAAAACTTAAGTTTTTCTCATTTTCATATTCATCACCATTCACAATTACCATTATCAATAAAAAGACTACATTTTCCAAATGTGGATTATTATTGTTCATCATAAAATAATTGAAAATAAATACCTCTTGGTAAACTAATTATCATAGTTAAAAATTACTACATGAAGGAGAAAGCTACATCTGTTTTAATTCAGTTCCCTAGACAACACAGTAATATGAGTCATGGATTGTTTCATAAATTAAATAATTACAGACCTATTTAGAGACAAGGAGAAATTAAATGAACATACATTACTAATAGGAATAACTATAAATCTCACACTAAGAATTGTTATCAAATACTTTAGTGAAAGGGAGAAGCTAAAATAGGGCATAAAAGGAAGTCTTTTGTTTAAATCAGATTTTGGGGGGGAAGTTAAGTAGTTAGAAACAATGATATTGCAGCCTTCGAAGGTAAATGGATGGCTATGGAAGAGATCGTGATGAGTAAAATCAGCTTAACCCAGAGATCTAAGGGTCGATTGTCTCCACTCATCTGTGGAAGTGGGGTCTAGACCCTGAACAATGAGAAAGTTGGTCTATTAGCATGTGTTAAATTCAGATAAGATGTAATGCTTTACAACCTAATTCTTTTTTTAGAGATATAGTGGGAAGGGGAAGGGTGGGATAAGGGAGGGTAATTGGGGGGGCACTCCGGGGGGTAACTGCAATATCCAAAATATATACACATTTTATATTATTTTGTTAAAATCTTGTAAGGTTGTTAAAAAAAAAAGTTAAGTCTAAAATTTTGGAAATTCAGAAGAAGTTGCATGAGAAAAGCTGCAATTTTAGTGAATAAAACTGTTTTAACTGTCACTGCTACTATTTGTTTAGCATAGGAAATAAAAGGCATCAATCAATTTAATTAGGATTTATTTTGGTGAACCATCTAAGAGTTAGTCCCTGCACTATCAAGAATCAACCTATTCTTCATTCTTGTTTAGTATTTCTTTCAAAAAATAAGTCAGAATTGAAGAAGATCTTTGAAACTGGAAAGACCTCCCATGTTCTTGGATAGGCAGAAATAATATTGTTAAAGTGGCCATACTGGGGCTGGTGTGGTTACTCAGCAGTTAGAGCACTTGCCTGACATGCACAGGGACCCAAGTTCAAACACCAGCACCAACCACATACCAGCTGTCAGAGAAACAAAAACCAAATGAAAAATTTAAATAAAATTTATGCTCTCTCTTTCTCTCTCTCTCTTCCTCTCTTTAAAAGTAAAAAGTGGCCGTACTACAAAAAGTGTTAAACAGATTCAGTGCAGTCCCCATCAAAATACCAGTGAGATTCTTCTCAGAACTAGAAAAAAAAAGTCCTAAAATTCATTTGGAAGAATAAGAGACCCAGAATAGCCAAAGCAATTCTGAGCAAGAAGAGTGATCCTAGAGGTATCACAATACCAAAATTCAAATTACACTGCAGAAGTGTGGAAATTTCTCAGAAAATTAGATATGGAAACACCATGTGACCCATCTATCCCATTCCTAGGTATTTTCCCAAAAAAAAACTAAAATTGATATACTACAGTGACACAGCAACATCAATGTTTATAGCAGCACAATTAACAATAGCTAAATTATGGAATCAACCCAGATGCCCATCATTACATGAATAGATTAAGAAATTGTGATA
>PVKS010021405.1:0-35264 GCA_004027875.1 Aplodontia rufa | reverse complement strand
CATTCATATTCTTATATTATTGTATACTCTCTTTAGATTACTATAGAGGACAGCACAAATTAATCAACTTTTAAGGTTGGAAGCTGAACAGAACAAAATTGTCACCCTGAAAATTACCCAAAATGAGAAATACAAAGAGGGCAATCTCATTTCTGAGCTTAGAAAGGTCAAATGGCCTCAAATCATAGGAAACACTTTTAACCAACACAATTCTTTTTTTTTTTTTTTTTTTTTTTTTTTAAAGAGAGAGGGACAGTGAGAGAGACAGAGAAAGAGAGAAACAACTTTATTTAGTTTTTCACACGGCCTTAGTTGCTCCAACACTCAGTTGTGTACGTGGTGCTGGGGTTTGAACCCGGGTCCTCGTGCTTGCCAGGCAGGCACCGAAACCGCTGAGCCACCGCTCCAGCCCAAACCAACACAATTCTTTATGTCAAATTTCTACATAGGGTCTATTGTAGCAGGAAAAAAACTCCAGTGATAACAGTGGTCATGACCCAACATTTTATATTCATTGTATTTTCTGCCTACAAATAGAAACATAAATTAAAACTAAATAAATAACAGTAACAACAAAATCTTACTTCCTGTAGTTGATAGCATAAAATAAGAAGAACAAAATTACAAGAAGCTTACTGAATCTTTGCATAGAGATCAAAGTATTTTTTTCTGTGAAGAACGGTGGAGATGGAAAAAGCTTAAAAGTTAAGGCAAAAAACTGCACAAAGAACAATGGCATCAAGAATCTCAGGATTGTAGATTAATCAGAGAAGTCAGGTGCTCATACAAGCATCTCCACATTCAAGACATTCATGTACTGTTAATTTATGGAGAATTTCAGTGATTATTTTTGAATATTATTTTATGTACATATATATATATATATAACCTTAAATATCTAATAACTTTCCAAGGAAATAATTGAACGTGTACATAATCTACAAATATATTACTGCACCATTATCTCTTAATGATGAAAAAAATTTTAAACACTATTTTAAGTATATATGTAACATTAATTTGAAAACACATTTAAGAAAATACTTAGTCTTTTATCTTCTTTATTTTAGATTAGGTTTCACATATCAGAGAGAACATTCAATCTTTGGTTTTTTGAGACTGGCTTATTTCACTTACTGTGATATCCTCCAGTTCTATCTGATTGCCAGTAAATGACATGATGTCATCTTTCTCTTGGGTGAGTAGTACCCCATTGTGTGTATATACCACAATTTCTTTATCCATTCATCCACTGAAGGGATTGTTCCACAAGTTAGTAACTGTGAATTGTGTTGCTATGAACATTTATGTGGCTGTACGCTTTTATAAAAATGTTAATGTTTATTCTATTGTACAGGATATCTCAAAAGAACAGTTGGTTGGAGGAAATGAGGGGAAAGGAAACATAGGAAACTGAGTTAAAACAAGATACACTCCAAGCTTTTGTAATTATAATGCCAATGTATGTTTTATTGGCATATATATTACAATAAATGTGGAATTAGAGGAAGGGAGAAGCAGGGGAAAAATGGGAGACTGTATTAGAACAAGATAAACTCCATGCTCTTATAATTAGTTATTGCATAATCTTATGTCTTGTGCACCTAAAAAAGAACCAATTAATTTAAAAATATTTAGAAAGAAAATACATGGCTTGGTGCCTCAATTTCTTTTCTTGTAAAATGAGCATAATAATCTGACCTAATATTATTGTGAGGTATTATGTAACACACTTACTTTAACAATCTAATACTATTGTTACATTAAAAATGAAACACCAAAATGAACCAATTTTATAGAAATCCCTTGATAACTGTTATTTTCTAAGTATATTTCTGTAAAAGAGTGTTTATAAGTTCTCAGTGCTCTTTGAATATTTTTGATCTAGACTGATGATAAGATCTAGTATGCAACCTAACACACAGATGGAAATGTTTTCTCATGTATTTACAACACAAAATTTTTCTCGGGCATTTATATTCTCTAGGACAGAGTAGGTTATACTGTGTTGTGCTATGTTTCTCTTAAGCCATTTTTCACTTTTAAATGCTAGTCAGGATCCACTAAATATTGTCATAATCAGTTGAAGTACCCAGAAATGCACTTACAGGTGCTATGCAGGTGCTTACCAGTGCTCTTAAATAAGCCAATACTTTACTACCTAGTCTAACCACCAGGTTGGTCTCTGATTTTTTTTTTTTACATGAGTTACATTTCTGTCTCCTTCCTTTGAAATTCACTATTAATGGAAACAAAAAGTTTCTGCTACAACAATGCTTTGAGCAATGTCCAGCACACATATTTTTAATGAGTGGTCCGTTAAAATTTCAAGGCACTATAAAAACCAATTAAATTAATAAAATATTACCTTTAAGTGAAATAATCAAGAGAGAAATAAATAGAGCAAGGCAGATGGTTGTGATTGAACATTTTGTAAAAATGAAATACTATGAAAAATCTATTGACCAAGTAGAACATATTTATTCTGTAGATTATTATAAAGGTACTTGTGTTAGAAGTGTTTTCTAAGAATAAAAGCAATCTCAGAAACTATGAACAGAGAATAAATTTGAATTCATAGACTCTTTAAAGTCATGATATATCTAGAAATATGTGTGTTAAGTCTTCACTATTAAAATCCACTGAAAATTAAGAATCCTAAAGATATTGGTTAACTTTGTGTTTATACTGAATTTTACATTATATTATTTCCCTTTTATTTTATGGTTGACAACCTTGTGGCTTGTCTGAAATCACAGTCCTACATGTGATCATCTGTTGAAAATTCTGACAGCAAAAATGTCAGTATTAATATATCCATCCTAATTTATGTATGTGGAGCTTCTAATGTATTATTTTCTAGTTCATTTACATTCCATATGACTGTATTAAATTACTATGGATAGACAGGCTTGTCAGAACTATTTTTATAAAATGTGGCAGCAGACCAGTAGATGACTATATATACACAGAGAATTGAACTCAGGGAGCTGTCAGTACCATTTGATATTAGTTGTCTACTTAAATTGAATTTCTAACTGTTTTTTTGAATAGGGTGTCTTATAGTCCATTATGTTAAAATAACTGTAGCAGAAAACAGAACACTTCAAATGTACTGCATATTACAGTACAAATACAGAACAGTAATTATTATACCAATGTTTTTCACATTGTTTTTGAGCATTTTATTATGGAACACAATACAAATAAAATTCAGTAAAATTAATCTTTGTTAAATGCTAATAAAACAAATATATCCAGTTTTTCAATTAAGAAATTCCTTTAATACCAACGGATGGCATCCCAAAGTACTCCAATTAATAACCTCCAAAATGCAGATTCATCTCATTTGAACTACCAGAAAATTCAAAATCCAAATGAGTATGTATCTAATACATCTGCACTGCTTATGCAATGAAAACTTTTAGTTCCACAACTTGGCACACTAAGTACTGATAGATTTAATTTTAATTTTAATTATTTCAAAATTGCTAAATATACATTTCAATTTTGTTTAGATTAAAAGTATTTTTCTGATATTGAATATTTATGTTGATTTTACACAGATTATGACTTATTTGTATTTCTTTTGTAATATGCCATTTTTTCCCAAATACTTAATCTAGTAATGACTTTTTTTTTTAAGAGAGAGGGACAGTTAGAGAGAGAGACACACACACTGAGAATCAGTTTTTATTTAATTTTTCCTTTGGATTTTGTTGCTCTGATAGTTCCTTGTGTATGTGATACTGGGGTTTACACCTGGGTCCTCGCCCTTGCCAAGCAAACACTGTAACCTCTGAGCCACTGCTCCAGGACCTGGTAATGATTTTTGTTATTCATAAATGTCATTAAAAATTTTAAAACAATATTCTTTGTTAATTATAGGTATCATTCTGACAATGAGGAGCTTACATTTTAATCTATGCATTTAAAAATAAATACCATTTTATATGTAATAAGTCAATATTATCAATCATTGCCACATAAGGTGTACTTCAAAATATGGTAAACAGTCCTTATCCAAATTCAAAAATTATTCTCCTATGTTGCTTCATAATTTTGCATTTTATATCTATACTCTGCTATTTATATTGACTTTCTCATGTAATAAGGTACGAAATAATTTTTCTCATGAATAATTATAACAAGAATAGTTAATGAATAATATCCTACTACTGTAGAGCAAATATCTATACTCTCAGTTGTGAACACTTACCATTATAAACTCTTATCTTATAGAGCAAGCACTCTTGCTAGTTTTCCTCAAAATAGTATTATTTTTTCATGGTCATTCATTCCTCCACACCAATAATTCTGAAATCAGGCAATTTTATTTACTGTGAGAACCAGTCATGTATGGAGTTGTTTGGTTGCCTTGAATGTCATTTTGGGTCATGATGATCCCTCACAATGAACATTAAACGGGCCACAAATGTCAATTTTCAATTTGTAAACCCTATCTTATCTGGACATTAGAATCAGTTTGTTTAGAAATATTACCATTTTCATGTCATCAAATAAGTTGACATTGTTTTGGAGATACTTTCATGCCCACAGTGTTAAATATTCCATTTGCAAACTAAGACTTGCTCTTAGGCATTATTTAATATTTATTAATAATTTGTAAGCATTCTTCAAAAATAACCCACCAGACTACTACTGTTCTTCTCATGGATTTATAATTTTTTTAACTGAAAGGTATGAATTTAAACTACATTTCTCAACTGATCATTACTGTTCTACAAAAATGCATTTAAAAGCCATTATAAATTTTCAAACAACATATGACTTTATATAAATTTTACTAATTTATATGTTCTTTTAGAACTTCTGAAAATGCTTCCTGTTTCAAATAAATACCTTTCTGTTTTTTTTTTATTTCTAAGTCATTACAGGCACTTTCAATATATATGTTTAGAAATAAAAGTGTTAACTGCTAAAATTATTTTTTTTCAATCCTAAAGTATACTTACAAAAATCATAATCTGTCATAGTGTTTGGTGTATTGTCTGATGTTTTTTTCATAAAACAGAAAGGATTTCTATCATTTGGACTTGATAGTCTCAAATTAAGGGGTTTTGTAATATACATATTCTCTGTTTTTAAAAATAATATTTTCTTTGTTATATTAATGGTGGAATTGCATGTTAAATGTACTCTTCTTCACTATTCTTTTTATTTGTAGTATAAACATTCTCATATGTTAATGTTTTTGTGCAGCACTCAGTACTTTATTATTATCACAATTACAGTTCAGTGCAATTAATGTCCATTTTAATTTTAATCTATTTTAACTCTGTACCTATCAAGTTTATCATGCTCTGTAAAGAGATAGAAAATGTCTAGCTTTTCTATTTTCCAAGACATTTTTTCTAATTTTAGAAACACATTTGTTAATATTTGGAGGAATTCAGATTTACATTCTGCACTATATGTTACTTGTGTAAAGTGCATCTTGGATTTCTAATTAGTTTGCCTTTATGATATTGGGTCCATTCAGAGGCTCTATTTCCTCCTGAATCTATTTTTATAAGTTGTATTTCTTTGGAATACACTGATTTCATCTATGTCTTCACATTTGTTGGGATTGGATTTTTCATAGTAATCACTTAGGCAATAATTTAGGAAACCGCTTTGTGAACAGTGAACCCAAAACCATCAGACATAGACCAGATTAAGGAGTGCAGTCTGGAGATGGGGCTCCAGATCCCCAGTGTTTTGACTGTCTGCCCTGGGGGCTGTGTGGGCCTGGCAGACCCTCCCAACTGGTCCCACAACTCACATTTAGAGGCTTCCTGATCACCCCATTACATGCCTGATCTGTAGGTAAAGTCAGTGTACAGGATTCTGCTCAAAAGGACCTAACTCCCTAAGGGGATTAGGTCTTTAGGTCTGTTGGGCACTGTGCAAAAGACAAACGCTGCGCCTGACGCCATGACAATTCTTCCTCTCAAGTTTCCTCTTTCATACTCACGTGCTCTGAGCAAAAAAGAGCACACGCCTGAGGGCTGCTTCCTCTTTCTTTCTGTACCTTCTGGTTGGTGATAGCTGACAACACCAATATAGATAGCCATCCCTCATTGGCTAGAATAAGCCATCCCTCATTGGCTAGAATAAGCCCGTCTTCCGCTTCACCATTGGTTCCTTGGCTGTCTCCCCTCCCTATAAAAATCCATGTGCATTGGAAATAAACAGATTCTGAGTTGCCATCCGCTGTGTGTGGCTGACTCATTTCCCCGGCTGAGAGGGAAGGGATTTCCGAGGGAGGATCCGGATTTCAGCTGAGGCACTCATCCTCCTGATCGGCTCCAGGGGGGCAATTCGGCCGGTTCGGATTGCCCCGCCTGCCCCCAGGGACGCCTGGGGCAGCGACATAGGTCCAACAGATACTACCTGAAATTCTCAGGCAGGGTAAAGGCTAGCGTCAGCCTCAGGGACTTATGAACTATAGGTGCAACCTGGACTGAGTGTTTTCCTTTACTTTCAGATAAAAGCAGTCCTATAGGTCCTGGGTGTTTCAAGTGGGACTGGACTTGTATGCTCCCTAGTGGTTGCATTTGAGACCACAGACACTGGTCTAGCTGGACTGATGTCTTCTTCATGCCTGCCTCCCCTTTCTGGGGTTGTGATTGCCCCACACATTATCTCTTGGGATAAGTAGGGATCATAAGACAACTAAGAATGGGGCAATAATGGTCCCACGTGTGCTCAGTTCAGGCAGGCCACTCTCCTTGGAATAGCAAGAATCCCTTATAGCTGTTCCAGGATCCACAAGACTCCCAGTGACTCCTGGGTCCCCAGCTGAAGTGGGATAAGAGTTTGGGCAGGCAGACAGTGAACTGCCCAAGAATGCAACTGAGGTGGCCCTGAGGTCTGTTCTCACAGGAAGCAGGGAAGGGGAATGTTTGCAAGCACTCTATGGGAGAAAATTATTGGGAGGCATCCTGGAACTCTGTCAGCTGAGATCACCAAAATTCATTCTCGCCAACAAACTCAAATGGTAAGTGACTCTACCGAGAAGTCAGCTATGAACACATACCCTCACGGTACATTTTTTTTTTTTAAAGGTCTAGACAGACTGCAGAAAGTTTATAAAGGGTAAATATTATAAAAGGAGATTTACAAGTGATTAAATTAACCATGTATAAGAAAAATCATTTATACTGTTTTCTAAGGTAAAAATCCAATACACTGAAATAAGGCCAGAATCTAAATCTTTATGCTCACGGTACATTTTGACCACAACGGTAATAATTCAGAACCTTCCCAACTCCCCACTTTCTCTCTCTCTCTCTCTCTCTCCCTATTGTGGTTCTTGGAATTGGAATTGGTGCTTTTTTTTTTAAACTTGTGAGGTGCTGATTGATTTTTATTGTCACTGTGATTTGTTGTATTATCTGTTGTGTCCATATTGCTGGAATTTGACCTGTGGCAGCTGCAATATTGCAAACCAGTCCTCAGACTCTTTGGGCTGAAAAGGCCCTCAGACTTTACTTCTCCCTCCTCACGTTTACTCTGTCAGTTCCTAAATTGTATTCTGATCTCTCTCATCCTCCCTCAAAGTCATTATCCCACTCTCACTCCATTGTTATCTTTTCCTTATTTCTAGCAGAATAGCCTACATCACCTCTACTACCTTGTAGCTCTATATTCTAATTCACAAGTTTCACACTACCTGCCTACTTCATTCCTTTTACTCACTATACTTTTTTTCCCCTCACCTACAGTGGTCCTGGTAAACTGAAGTGAATGTCATACTTGAAAATGGGTGCTTGCTTGCTAAATATGTATAGTGTGAATGCTATCAAGGAATAAAAGTGCTAATCCAATTACTCCTATAGGTGCTAATCAAAGCTGTAAGAGCTACAGATGACATTGTCTCTTGTATGCAGTGGCTATATTTATTGACCCTATCCCCTATCCTTTGAGGTATTAGAAAAACTAAAAGTCCACAATATTTCACAGACTGGGGTATCAGCCATTGAATTTTGCTACCCAAATTGTACCCCAGCCCAACTAAGCAAAGACATAAAACATTCTGGTACCATAAAAAAGTCCCCAAGAGAATTATTCAGTGTTGGACCTCAAGCCACACTCCCTATACTGAAAATGGGGAAAAGAGAAGCAATCCTTCACCTCAACCTCACAGCCCACCGTGTTTGGTCAGGGTCCTAGATTAAAACCCAGAAAAATGTATCAACAATATGATTAATAATTCAATTAAAGAAAATTAAAAGAAGATTTAAGGAAAGAGATAAGACAACAATATCAGGAGATGGCAGAGTACATATATAAAGAGCTAGACATTCTCAAAAGACATGTAGCAGAGCTCTTAGACATTCTCAAAAGACATGCAGCAGAGCTCTTAGAATTGAAGAATACTGTCAACCAAATCAAAAGCTCATTGGAAGATACTAATACTAGAGTAAACTCAGTAAAAAATAAAACCTTAGCTCTCGAAGAATGAACATCACATAAAAAGACAGGCTGAGCAAATTTGAGTTCTAGAAGGAAAGACAAGGAAAAAAAACTTATTGTGGATGATAAGAACTTTCAAGTAGTATTGGATGAGATGAGAAGAAATAACTTGAAAGTAATTGACATCAAAGTAAACATTGAATAACAAACAAGGAGTATGAGGAATCTTCTAAGTGAAATTGCCAAGGAGAATTTTCCCCATATCTGAATTGGTCCTGTAATATCAAATTCAAGATGCCTACAGGTAACCAAACAGACTTAACCAAATGAGAAATTCACAGAGCCACATCATTTATAAAATAAATAACAGAGAAATCAAGGAAAGGTTCCTAAAAGCAGCAAGGAAAAAAACACCAAATCACATTCAGAGATATACCAATTAGGATACTATGGATTTTTCAGATCAGACAATAAAGGACAGGAGAGCATGGAATGATATTTTTCAAATTTTGGAAGAAAATAATTTTTAGCCAAAGATAATATTCTCTACAAAACTAAGCTTTAAAAGTGATGGGGAAATTAAATTCTTCAATGATAAATTCAAGCTAGTAAGATACATGAACACAAAACCCGCAATACAGAAAATTCTCAATGACATACTTCATTCAGAGGAACATGCAAACAGCTTCAAAAACCCTTAAAAAGAAGAAAGTCAATAATCATCAAACACACTACAAGATATCCAAGTACCACAAAACACAGCAATAGTCACAACATCCAGGACCCAGATTTCCATATCTATTCTAACTCTGAATGTGAATGGACTCAAAGTCCCAAACAAAAGACAAAGACTGGTTTACTGGATTAAAAAACAATATCCAACAATATGCTGCCTGAAGGAGCATATTTGATCTTACAATCAAAAATAGACACACACTGAAGGTGGAAGGTTGGCAAAATGACTACCAGGCTTATGGCTCAAAAAAGCAAGATGGCATTGACATCCTTATATCCAATAAAGTTAATTTTGATCAAAATCTAGTCAGAAAGGACAAAGAAGGTCACCGTATCATAATAAAAGGAACAATTCATCAAGAAGACATAACAATAGTTAATATTTATGCCCCCTAATACATTCCTCTCAGATATATGGGAAAAAGTACTCAAGGACATTTTAAAGTCCTCATTGATCTCAACACAATATTACTGGGAGACTTTAATACTCCATTATCACAAATAGACAGATCAACAATGTAACAAATACCCCTACCCTAAACAACTCTATAAATCAACTGAACTCTGAAATCAGAAATTTACAGACTATTCCGTCACAAATAGGCTGAGTTTTCCATTTTCTCAGCAGTTCATAGATCCTTCTCCAAAATAAACCTCATCCTCGTCCACAAAAATAATCTTAACAAATATAAAAAACTGATATAATCCCATGTACCCTGTCAGGCTACAATGGTATGATCTTAGCAATTAACAGCAAGAAAAACAATAGAAACTACCCAAATACTTGGAAATTGAATAATAACCTCTTAAACAAAGAATGGATTAATGAGGTAATGCAAATAGAAATCAAGAAATTCTTGGAAATAAATGAGAATGATGAAACAACGTATCAAAATTTCTGGGGTAGTATGAAAGCACTCTTAAAAGGTAAATTTATAGCACTGAGTGCCTTTATCAATATTCAGGAAAGAGGTTAAATAAATAGACATATGCTCCAACTCAAATTTCTATAAAAAGAGGAACAATCCAATCCCAAACCTAACAGAAGACAGGAAATAATGAAGAGCAGAGCTGAAGTCAATAAAATTGAGAACAAAAAATAACATGTTATGAACAAAACAAAGAGTTGGTTTTTTGAAAAAATAAATAAGATTGATACACTGCTTGAAACCTCACCAAAAGGAAGAATGAAGTGAAGCAAATCAACAAAATCGAAGACAAAAATGGAGATATCACCACTGACTCAACCAAAATCCAGATGATTATCAGAAATTATTTCAAAAAATTGTACTCTGCTAAATTTAATAATCTGGAAGAAATGGAAAATATCTTGCCACATATGACATTATCAAGTTTACCCAGGAGGACATTGAAATTCTAAACCAACCAATCTCAGGTAGCAAAATTGAAATAATAATCAAAGGCCTTTCAAAAAAGAAAAGCCCTGGACCTGATGGATTCATGGCAAAATTCTACCAGACCTCTACAGAAGAATTAACACCGATCCTCCACAAGATTTTCCATGAAGGTGAAAGTTGGAATGATCTCAAACACTTTTTATGAAGCAAATAAAACCCTGACACCAAAACCTAGCAAAGACACATCAAGAAAAGGAAACTACACACCCATTTCCTTGATAAACATAGACACAAAAATCCTTAATAAAATTTTAGCTATGCAATCCAAAATACATCAAAAAGACAATACATCATGATCAAGTGGGCTTCATTCCAGGAAAGCAAGGCTGGTTCAACATATGGAAATCAATAAATGTAATTCACCATTTAAACAGAATTAAAAATAAAAATCATACAATAATCTCAATTGACACAGAAAAGGCCTTTGATAAAATTCAGCACACATGGATGCTCAAAGCTCTGGAGAAGATAAGGATCAAAGGAACATAATTTTATAAGTGCCATTTATGACAGACCCATAGCCAACATTATGCTTAATGGAGAAAGACTGAAAGCATTTCCACTGAATTCAGGAGCAAGAGAGGAATTTCCACTTTCTCTACTTTCAGCACTCTTATTCAATATAGTCCTTGAATCCCTAGCCAGAGCCAGTGCTATCAGACAAAAGAAGGAAATCAAAGGAATATGAATAGGAAAAGAGAAAGTCAAGATGTCTCTATTTGCTGATGACATGATGCTATACTTAGCAGACCAATAAGCTTGACCAGAAGACTCCTAGAGCTTATAAACAATTTCAGCAAAGTGGCTGGGTATTAGCTCAACTCTTATAAATCATTAGCTTTGCTGCTATACTCTAGCAACAAATCCACTGAAGAAGAAATCAGAAATTCTGTTCCTTTCAAAATTTTCTCAAAAATAATAAAATACTTGGGCATCAATCTATCAAAGAATAAAAAGGACCTCTACAATGAAAAATATTGAACATTAAAAAATGAAATTGCAGAATACCTGAATAGATGGAAAAAAATTCCATGTTTGTGGATAGGCAGAATCAATATAAACAAAATGGCCATTCTACCAAAAACCCTATATATATTGAATGTACTTCCCATCAAGATACCAATGACATTATTCACACATATAGAAAAAGCAATTCTTAAATTCATATGGAATAACAGAAGGCCCAAAATAGCCAAAATATTACTAAGCCAGAAAGAGGAAGAGGGAGGTGTCACAATTCCTGATCTGAAATTATAATATAGGGCTATAGGAACAAAACAGAATGATATTGGTATCAAAACAGAAATGAAGACCAATGTAACAGCATAGAAGATACCAAGACATACCCTCAAATATTTAACTATCTCATAATTGAAAAAGGGGGTAAAAGTATAGTGTGGAAGAAGAACAGGCCTTTTAACAAATTGTCCTGGACAAACTGGACAGCCATATACAGACAACTGAAATTGGATCCTTACCTCTCACCCTGCACAAGAATCAAATCAAAATAATTCAAGGTTCTGGAAATTAAACCAGCAAGTATACAATTATTTGAAGAAAAAATAGGATCAACACTCCAGCTTATAGGTGTTGGCACCACCTTCCTTAACAAGACTCCCATAGTGCAAGTATTAAAGCCAAGAATAAATGAATGGGATGCTATTAAACTTAGAAGCTTCTGCGCAGCTAAAAAATTAGTCAAAAGTGTCAAGAGAGAACCCATAGAATGGGAAAACATCTTTGCCTGCTACACCTTGGACAGAGAGCTAATATCCAGAATATACAATGAACTGAAAAAACTGAACTCAAAACCTCAAATAATCCAATCAATAAATGGGTAGGGAGGTAAATAGAAATTTCTCAAAGGAGGAAGTCCAAAAAGCTCATAAATATATGAGAAAATGTTCTACATCACTAGAAATCTGAGAAATGCAAATCAAAACTTCATTGAGGGTCCACCTCACTGACAGATGCTGGAGGTGCTGTGGAAAGAAAGGAACACTTTCACACTGTTGGTAGGCCTGAAAACTTGTACAGCCACTCTAGAAAGTACTATGGAAACTCCTCAAATAACTAGGGCTGGAACCACCTTATGACCCAGCTATTCCACTCCTGGGTATTTTTCCAAAAGAGCTAGAATTGTCATATTACAGACATACAGCTTTATCAGTGTATATAGTAACTCAATTTACTATAACTAAACTATGGAACCAACCCAGATGCCCAGCACTGGATGAGAGGATTCAGAAAATGTGGTACATATATACAATGTAATTATACCCTGCTAATAGAGAGAATGATATCATGGCATTTGCAGCCAAATGGATAGAGATAGAAAACAGTATGTTAAGTGAAATATAACAAACTCAGAGAATCAGGGGCTCAATGTTTTCTTTCATATGTGGAAGCTAGAATACAATCAGAAACAGACCTAAAATAGGCTAAGCTGATAATAATCTCAACATGTGTGAATTTTTACACGAACGGGGGTACCTTGCGTATTACGCTGGGGTATGAAGGTAGTAGGTGGGAGTAGGGGATAAGAGTGATATCAAACCAGCTGAAGGGAGGGGTAGGGGTGTTATCAACCCAGTGGAGAATCTTTGACTTCCATGAGAAGCCCAACTAACCTGGGAGTAAAGGAAGAGAAACGTGGGATTGGGGAACCCAAAGCAGGGAAATCATGAACTGCCATGAGCCTTGGCTTGCTCTGTCATTAGGCATGTGATCATGATTATATGGCAATGATTCCCTCCTGTATGTATGAGTATGTTGGATGAATGAAAAAATTGACTTTAGATAGTTAAGGATCCTGTATAAGTTTACCAAAATATAAGTGATTGGACAGATTTTTGGAAATTAAACTTTTAAACTATTTTTTTTAATAGAGAGAGGGACAGCAAGAGATAGACAAACAGAAAATTAATTTCATTTAGTTTTTCTTCTGGTGTTCGTTGTTCTGATACTTCATTATGTATGTGGTGCTGGGGTTGAAACTCGAGTCCTTATACTTGCTAAGCAAGCATCATAAACACCAAGCTAATGCTCCAGATCCTGGAATTTAAACTTTGAAACTAAAGGAAATTAAATGTTGAAAAAGGAATGGTGTTTTTATTAGAACAAAGTGAAAATAAATTTTTATTCTATTAACAAAATAGGAATTGCATTTGAAAGTCATTGTAATTTTAATTTCATTTATGACTAAAATGAAAATAATAGTATCTGACCAACTTAGGTATGGGAATAGTTAAGAAAGAATAGTTAACTGTGAGATTTTAAAAGTATTTACAGATATTACCACAGTACCCTGAAGTTACTGAATGTTTTATGAGATACAATCTGATATCAGGTTATTCTACATATTTGTGGCTGGGAGGCAAATAGAAATAAAAATATTCAGCCCTGTTACTAAGGGTGATTGTAATTCAGGAAGGAGAAATAATATAAATTTGAGAAGTTAGTCAAAGGCATTTTTCCAGTGTTATTCTTGGCATTGAAAAGTTGGCAGTGCTTAGATATGCTCATTTCTAATGCATCTGAAACAAGGTCTGGCACACATTCAATGCTCAGAAATATATTTACTAATTCCTCTCTGAGAAATAAAATGATTTCATCAGAGGCAGGCTGAAGTCACTATGTTCTCTTTACAAGAGAAAATAAGCAAACTGTCTTCAGAGCCGCAAAAACTGTATTAGGAAGTCATAAAGACAAAAGGGAAATGAATGAAGATAGTATTAACCTTGTCAATGAGGTTGAGGTCTTAGAGTTTACATCATAGGCCTTTATGTTTCTATTTTCCTATGATAAATTTCTTCTTCCCTACTCCCCATTTGAAATCCAATTACTAGATATCTCCAAATTTGAGAAGAATTCACTGTAGAATATTCCCTTAATATTTTAGGAAAATATAATATTGCTGTTTTAGTCAGGGTTGTTTGTTTGTTTTTTGCTGTGACTAAAAGACTGCACAAGAACAACTTTATGAGACAAAGATTATTTTGGGTCTCACAATTTCAGAGGTCTTAGTCCATAAAAAGATGGCTCCATTTCTTTGGGCTAGAGGTAAGACTGAACATCATGGTGGAAGGCATGGCTCCAGCGAGCAGAGAGAGGAACTCTGCAGCAAATACAAAATATATATCCCAAAGGCATGTCCTCAGTAACTCACTTCCTCTATCGAAACGTTCTAACCTAGAGCTACCATTTAATCCCATCAGAGGACTAACTCACTCATTGAGTTGAGGCTTTCATAACCAAATCTTGTCACCTTGGCTTTACTAGATTATCTCACATGAACTTTTGAGGACACCTTACATTCAAACCATAACATTATACTTTTTGTGGCTTTCCCCTTCCCCAATATTTCCCTCCCGGGGATGAGAGAGTTTTATGGGATCCTGTTTTGGACAGTAAAGAAGTAGAAAATTATCAGTTTTTTGTTTTTTTTTTAAACAAGTGGAGAGGGTCCAGAAGTAGGAGTGAATTTACAGCATACAAAGATTCGGAATTGAAGAAAGTGAAAAAGCAGAGTTAGGTATTTCACTTGAAATAAAATAAGTGGTTGATGAAAGGGTAAATCAACATTGGAGTATATTAATTCATTTGTTTATCAAAACCATTTATTCCCTCTAGTTAAATGGATAAATTAAAAGGATCAAAAAGGCTTGATGCTAACCTGGAACTTAAATCCTTTTGTAGTCTTCTATTCCATACTCAGGGCATCATTGTGGACCACAGAACTAATATACAGCAGGTGTAATATCTATTTTTTACTCTTTCTCTTGTATTTCCTAATTTCTCTTTCTTCTTTTCTTTCTTTATTCTTTCTTCTTTCTGTTTTCTTTTTTTGTTAGTTCAATCAATGTAGCATGAACCTTAGGGTTTGTTAAACTTGGGATTTGTCTATGTGATATTATAGCCATTTTTACATTTTTTATTAGGAAAATACACTTAGTAAAGATTTATTCACAGTAGTTTGTGAGCTTCATAGTGTTTGGAACCCAGTGGTTAATCAGTAACATTAATTTCCCCTCCACTTTTCTTTTTAAAAATGTAGATATACTACAATTTTAATTATGTTAAGGTGTTAATCATGCTATCAACTATAACCCTTTTTTATACTTTCCCAGTAGGAGAAATTTATAGATGTTTTCATTTAATATGGTAAAGACTGAAATTCTGTAAATGATAAATCATATTGGCTAGAAAAGCAGGAAATGTATGTGTGAATTAAATAAGCAAGAAATGAATACACAAATTTATGCCTGAGGAAAAGGTACATATATAAAACCTTTTAAAATGTGTGGTTGAAAAGCTTTCACTTCTGACTGTTAATTCATACAATAACACATAACTATACAATTGAAACAACATATTTGACTATGTATCAAATAAATACCTAGCCCCAGGAAGTAGAGAACAATTAACCAAAAAGGATGATTCAATAAAGCTGACATCACCCATCTAATTTCAAATGCTTCAATGTACCACAGCATTAACCTAGGTATAACTTTGAATACTATTTCTTCATAGTGTCCACTATTTCCCCATAGTTTGTATATAAAGTACTTTGAAATACAAACAAAAAAGTAGATGAATTTTTTAAACAATTATATTAAGTCATGGTGTTGTCATGAGATCAAACATATTTCTATCATCAAATAACGCTAGTAAAAAATCTTTATCAGATGAGATACAGACAGAGGGAGACAAAGAACATTATTCCCTCTTCCAAAGACACTTCAAGGTTCACATCATTAATCCAAAATCATGAATTAAATTAATTCTGTTACTATTGAGCTATTTCAGACAATGATGCAGAAGGTATTTTATAAGGGGCACAAAACAAATCTGTTGCCAAATACAAGATTATTCCATCAAGGATCTAAGAAACTTTTCTTATAATTCACACCAAAAGAAAGTTGGTTATAACTTCCTGGACCCTCTCAACTCTTCTGAAAGACCACATGTCTTCCTGTCTGCAGTGTCTGAAGAAGTAGCATCCTCAACATTTCCCTTAATATTTCTGCTAAAATGTCTTATAATTTTTTTCATTTTTTAAAAGAGAGATGGACAGTGAGAGAGAGAGAGAGAGAGAAAGAGAAACTCAATTTTATTTAATTTTTATGTGACTTTCATTGCTGCAACACTTTGTGTATGTGGTGCTGGAGTCCCAGCCCACATCCTTGGGCATGCCATGCAAGGACTGTAACCGCTGAGCAATTATTTATTTTTGTTTTGTTTTCTTTTCTTTTCTTCTTTCTCTTTCTTTCTTTTTTTCTTTCTCTTTCTTTCTTTCTTTCTTTCTTTTTTTCTTTCTTTCTTTCTTTCTTTCTTTTCTTTTCTTTTTTTTTTTTTTCCGACAGCATCTCTCTGTTTCTTAGGGCCTTGCTAAGTTGCTCTGGCTGGCTTTGAATTCACAAATCTCCAGAGAGTATCGTCATACTCCACAGTGCCTGGCTGCTAAAACGTCTTAATTGAAGATGAGTCATTCTGAAGTCTCCAGAGATTGTATATCCCCGGCATATTCAGGCTCTCAGCATGCTTCAGGTCATTTTTTAATATCATATTTAACATTGACTGGCAAACTACTATCTATGGGCCAAGTATTGGCAGACACTCTGTTTCTGTAAATAGTTTTGTCATAATACAGCCACGCTGTCATTTAGGTCTTGCTTTAGGCAACCTTTGGGGTACACTGTTTAGTGTTGAATGGTTCCTACAGAGACTGTATGGCCCAGGTAGCACACCATTTCTACATGTGGCAACTAATAGGAAAAAAATCACTAACTCCTACTTTAATAAATGGAAGAAACATAAATATATTCTTATTATTCTATGTCTTGTAACAATTTTGTTGATGACACAAAAAGAAGGCTATTTCTATGGTATAGATGAAGAAACCATTCAAACAATTTGACTCAAAGCACATTTCAAGACAGTAGATATTTATAAGCATATTTTAATGAATATTATGAGAATATTGGACAGCAGTTTTCCCAGTGCAATTATTTCTTACTATCATTACACTAATTCTGCTTTTCATCACATTACACTAATTCTGCTTTTCATCACATCAATGTTAGTAATAACTGAATGAGAAATCTTTTCATCAACCACGCTATTTTGTTGTTTTAAGTAAAGTAAAAATTTATCCAAGAAAAAGGGCAGTGATTTTTCTTTCTATGAAAATGTTCTGTTCTAAATACTCTTAGATGGATATTGGAGCATCAGGAGTTCAAATGAATAAATTCACTTAACAACCTTCATGCTGATAGCATCAGCAACTATAGGTGTACAGAGTTCCTACCATGAAGAGAAATAAGATGCTTGGATCCTTAAATATCAGCATTTATCATTTTCTTGGTGTAGAATTATAATCTTGCAAATTTTGTAAATTACACATTAAAACTTATTCTTACCAACCCTAATACAATCTATTATGATGGTTTCTCAGGATTTTCATACTTTAAATATATTCCAAAACTTAATCATTTCAATAATTCATTTAAAGTTACTGTGCACATTACTTCACTGAAATCCTATCCAATTTATAAAGAATAAAATATCTGAATACATAATACAATATTCTCATATTTAGTAATTTGTGAACAATAGAAATCATTTATTTTAATATTTTGAAAAGAATTTTGTAAACCATAGCTGCTATTTATCATTTCATCTTTGATAAATAGCTATGTGAACAAGGAATGGCCCTACCAATTAGTGTAACTATTCATGTAAATTTTTTCAAGCATTATTTCAGTAACTTTAGTATGATGAATTTCTTTTATTCCTTTTCTTAATTTTGTAAAAAATAATTTTTCATTTCGTAGTTCATGAATTAAAACCTCAAAAATATTTCTGTAGGAATTATAAACTATCTATAGGAAACAACTGCTTCATTCCTAACAAGACTCTTTAATTTTTAAGATAGATGAGTGGTTATAGATATGAAATACACTTTTTCTCAATTTTTTTCTAACTGACCAACTAAAAATTATTTGGAGAGTAAATATTTATCGTCATTCCCACAATTGATAATCCAATATTTAAAATATTTTTTTGGTTTCTACTCTCCAGTTTTTTATTTAATCAATTATTCCTGTGACAGAGAAAATGCTCTAACTATTTAAGAAAGAGAGAAAATGGCCATAGGGATCAAGATGAGTTACTGTGTATGACATTGTCCCCATCAAAATCTCTTAGGTATCATAAAAAATCCATTGTTTGAAGGGTCCAACTACCTAGATTGGCTTAAAATACTTACACACATAAAAAATTGATCAGTATATATTTGAAATGCCTTACTTAGTATTTGAATGCCTTAATATATTTAAGTGTTCAAAAAGTTATTGTTGTTAAATAAAATAAAATGGGGTAACCATTTCGACTATATAACAGATAAAAATGATCAACTAATATGGATTATGAGAAAATGTATAAAGTTTAATATTAGTAAGCTCCACACATTTAGGAAATAACACAAAATTATGCATATAAACAAGGATTTATATTTAACACAATACATTAAAATCCACACACACCAAAGTATGTGTTAAAAATGCTTAACTTAATGTTAACATCAGATTCTTCTGATAATGTTTAGAACAGTTGTAGCTATTTGTACAAATATGCAAAGTAGAAACTGTTAGCATTAGAAGAAACAGAGAATCATTCCATCGATTTCCCATTTTATGTCTTCCTAAAAAAATGAATATCTGAGAATCAGAATTTTTCCATTGATGAATATACAGTTCTTGATTGAATAGCCATCAGTGTTATAGTTTAAATGTTATAGGTTTAAATGAGTTAGTACAAAAGTTCAGACAAGTGACATGTCCAATACTCCCACATAGAAGTAAAAGAAGCTAAAATTTAAGTCAAAGGCCAAGACTCTGTCACTTCCATTGCTAGTATGTTGATGACATTGGGCAAACAGATCATCTAAAACTTTCTCAGTTTGCTTTCTTCCTTGCACAAAATGAAGTTCATAAAATTCCCTTAGTACTGCAAAGTACTTAGGCTATACTACTGATGAAACTAATGTTAGGTTTCATTAGCCTATTAATTAACATCTTTTAAGTATACTGCACATTCTCATTGTGAGTGTTCCTGACAAAAAGTTCTAAATATTAAAGAATGCTCAAATATTTATTCAATTCAAGATATTTTTGTTTGACATGGCTTAGTTAATGATATAACATGCAACACATATACATATAGTGGTAGAAATAATGACATCATATGTTCAGTAATTTTAGCGTTTAGGTGTATGGGCCTTGCATATTGATTTGTCTCTCCTTTATATCTAAATTCACAAAATTATTCAAAATTAAAAAGTGACATAAAATGAGAACATCTACATTTATCTGATTATAAAGTATGCCTTAAAATTTTTATATTTAAAATATTCTGATAAAGTGGACTGGGCATGATCTGATGAGGAAGCACGCCACCTTAGGTTTTTCTGCTTCTAATCTGAGTTACAACACTTGCAGATTCCTACTGGCAGTGGAATTGTCAAGAGATAGGAGACATGGCCAGGTTCACTGTTCAAAACCCCACATACAGAATCTTTTTCATATGTCTCCAGTCATAGGTTGAGTTTCCCTATAGACCTTGTCAAATTAATTCTTACCTTTGATACCAAGAAAATAATAAGAAAATGATTGCCCGAATCTAAATAGTTTTTCAGAAGTCTTTCCTACTAAAACAAGAAAACAAAATTGAAAAATCAAGCAAAAATAACTTGCAATCTCAGTCAATGATAGATACAGCTGCATCAAATATGGTAATAAGAGAGAGCATAATTGAAACAGATGTTTAAAATGTGAAGTTTAAATGGCATACAAACATTGATGTAAAGCAAATTTTAAATAAAAAGGAATGGATTGGAAGCATAATTAAAACCCCAAAGAAACAAAAATAATCTTGATGAAAATTAAGTTAGAATGATAGACAACAATTGTCTTTGCCTAGACAATAAAGTACTAAAAAAATGGGAAGGTTATTTTTCATCTTAATTTCACTGCTACTTACAAAAAAAATGTATAGAATGAGATTTTAGGAGACATTTTCAAGAATGATAAAATTAAGACAAAGTAGAACTCTTAGCTCAGTGCTCTGTCAGCGTTTGAAAATGTAGTCCAATAAACTCCTACAATTCCAAGTTCTAAGAAATTTTTAAAAACTTCAACATGAAACAAATGAAGAAAGACATTTAAATTTATCATGCTTGTATAAATTTTGTTCTCATCCTGGACAACAAGTTGTGAAAAATAGTAAAAGGTAAGAGATTTCATTGAATTTTCAATCCAAAAAGTTTGTCATGGATGATGGCAGAGGACAAAGTAAGTCCTGAATCAGGGAAGATGTCAGCGCTATTCACAGGAAAGCAGGGAGACTCACAATTAGTTTAATTCCCTCAGTTTTTCTTGACCCAGCTTCCATAAGAGTGACATGGAAGGAATAATGTGTTTGATTACTCACATAATGGGTTCCAATGAAATTATATAATGTAAATATTTTATAATAGAAGTTAAGGAAGCATGCCTGCTACATTGGAGGGAAATATTTCCACTTCTCAAGCCACTTTGTCATACAAACATCTTTGAGAAGATAGTCTCCTAAGCACAAGGAGTGCTTTGCTTTTTGAGATATATAGAAATACCAGGGAAGCATTGGATACCTTTTCCCACTACCAGTAGCTTTCACACTGAAAACAGTTATCTTCACTCTGAAACTGAGGCACATATATCCATGATGCTGTAAGGATCCTCCATTGTAGAGCATATAATTGGTGCAAGAAGCATAATTTGTGTCTACTAGGTGCAGGAAATTAAACCCTGGAAAGAGCAGAGGCAGAAGTAAAAATATGTTAAAAATCATTGGACGATACTCAAATTTACATTTTATAAGGATGGCCAGATGTAGGGCCATGTGGTACATATCTTGTAAATGACAAAGATTTCAAGAATATAGGCATTGTTTTACAAATTTTGATACTGTTTTGTCATTGTACAAGTTTTGATATTATTGTACGTTGTACAAATATTGTTATTGTACATTATTGCATAAATTTTGAAACACTGCATTTTGGTATAATTTCAGTGTCTTTAATTTGCCTTTAGACATCATTTTTTCTTATTTAGTTTTATAGAAGGGTTGCTTTAACTTATCCCATCAAAAGCCATAGTGGACTCAGTGCCTAAGGGATAAAAATCATCTGAAGACTCACACTCTTATGTAACTTTGATTGATACTGATTGTCGTCAACCTAGCCACTCAGCAGGGGCACCAACGAAAATAACAATCTACAGTATCCCTATGTGACTGCCTAAGCTACTTCACAATGCAGTTCTTTCATTTTACCAGCAAGAAAATAAAGAGATTCTGGAAGGAGATGAACCGGCTTTTATGACCAGGTATAGCATTACTTCTATCGTGGTCATGAGCCTTAGGTAAAGGGATGTTAGAGTACAGTTTCCAATGAAAGGAATACAAAAGTGAAGTCACAACATAAAAGAGTCTATAGTAAGACAGATATTATCTTGGCTATCTTTGCAGAGTTGTACTAGAGCCACCTTACACTGACTTATGAAATTAATTTTGTGCATCATTCCCCAACTTTACATTCAGTGACAACATGTTTGGAACCTGAAATTAGAGAACTAATACTACAGAAATCAGAAAATGCAAGAAATGCTTTCATTTTCTTTATACCAGGCTGATCATGAAACATGTACTGGTACCCCTTTGCTCATATGTCACCTTATTCATTATCTGAGTCACATTCTCTCTTATATTTCTTATCATAATATGATTAACAAGATAACTATGACAATACAGTTGTACAAGATGAATTACTATTAACATATTTGCATATGTCATGGGATAATAATTGGAAAAGAGAAACAAGAAGGAAATATTTAATATATAAATAAAATAATATCATAAATTACCATGGTTTTCATTTCATTTTATCAGGTCACATATTCTTAATTCATATGTAGAGATTCCATCTTCTCCTTTCTGAGTCATATCCACCTGCCATAAAAAAGCACTTCTGTTGTTTATGGTGAGTTGTTTGTTGACAATGACCTAAGGCCTCTTTCCAGAAAATCTAAGAAATTGACAGCTTTTTTCTGTATTATTTGATGTAATTATCCATCAATTTACACTAAAAGGAATGCAAGCAGGTGTCCACAAAATCACCCAGTTAGCTGCCATTTGGGGCCAGAATTAATCAGCTCAACCAGTATAGTAACTCTTTGACTTTTACTTGTTTCCTCAAGCAGGCAAATTTTTCATTGAGCAGATAAGTATAGCCCATGTTATAGAGACCAGCATTAATTCCATCTCAACCACCAGGAGCACTGTGTGGATGAAACATGGTTAAGGATTCAGGATGATATACAGATAGAACAATATCAACAGAACAAATGGTCTGTTCTACCTGGTAATGCTCTATTTTGTTTGGCTAATCTTTAATGAATATTTAAATAGGGAGTATATTTTCTATTAGTCATCATTGCCAGCTATCTAGTTGTGTTCCTTGTATGTCCATACCCTTTGACTCATGGCATTAGCCACTGTTTGTAAATGAGTAGAGATCTGTATCTGTCTTTCTTTCCAACAGAGAAAATAAAATGAAGAATAAAACTTTTGCTCACTGGGAAATTTTTTTTAACGTCCTTCAAGCCAAACTGAAATGATACATTACTAAAGAATAAGGCAAAACCAAATATATGTGTTTTTGTTATATAAATATACACATACACAACATATGTGAAAATGTTTACACATGCGTGTATGTGTACAATGGATGTGCATGTGTATTTGTGTGTGCATTGCTTGTATGTGCATTAGATCCACTGTCTATGTCAGTTTATAAAGTGTAACCATTTTTCAAAGTCATAATGAATTTTGGAGAGACCAAATAGGTGAGTTGAATCAGTATTTGGTATGTATTTGAAATAATCATCTTCCATCTTTTTTCATGTTATTGATGTGGAACTTTATGGTAACAATATCTCTAAAAATTCTTTAGGAATGTAGCATTATTTTTAAGATGCTATTTGGTCAACATGACTTGTTCTAATAGCTTTCACTTGGTCTTTCCTCATGGATAAGAATGTCAGAGTGCAAATTCTGAACTTTGTACAGCTTATGTATTAACACTGTGCATTCTGGAATTGAGAAAATAGACCCCTATTGAGTTTGGGTACTCACTGTACTGACCAAGATCAAAAACTGCCTTAGTAACCTCAAATCCAGAAGCCAATATTATGGCTTAAATGTGAGAGGCTTCCCCTGAAAGCTCATTGGTGAGATAATGGAAGAAGGTTGAGAAGTGAAATGGTTGGGTTTTGAGAGCTTTAACCTAATCAGTGCATTAATACTCTGATATGGATTGACTGGGTAATAACCCGAGGCAGGTAGGTTGTGACTGAAGGAGGTAGGTTGTAAATTTTGTACTTAGTTGAGAAGAAAAGTCTCTCTCTGCTTCCTGGCATGATGTCCTCAACTGCTTTCCTCTGGCACTCCCTTCTGTCATGTCACGATGTTCTGCTTCACCTCGAGGCACACAGCTTTGGAGCCAGAGTGTTTGGACTGAGGTATCTGAAACCATGAGCCCCAAATAAACTTTTCAACCTCTAACATTGTTTTTGTTAGGTCCTTTGGTCACAGCAGTAAAAAAGCTGACTAAAAGAGCCTACATTCTGGGTCTATAGTAATTATTGTTAAATTACACTCAGTACAAATATTTATACCAAATTCTAGCTTCTATGTCCCTTTACTCATGGTACAGTAAATATATAAAAACCACTTTGGGTAAAGTTTGGAGGAAAATATATATGTTACAATTTCATTTTGGGGAGGCAGGGTAGGGTTCCTCTTTCAGGGGCAATCAATTCCCTCTTCATTCAAAGATATTACTTTTTTGTATATCATAACATTCTAATCTGGGAACTGAGCTGTGATTTTTTATTATTAATTCAAGTCAGACTTCACCAGAGCTAGAAATGTTTTGTTTTACAAATCAAAGATCTTTAGCTAGTGTCGTTAGTGATGCTACTTATGGTAGATTATTATGATTATTGTTATTATTCACCCCTAGGTTTCTTATGATCAATCAGGCAATGTAAAACATCTCTGTAGATAAAAATATTCCAGTTTAAACTGTGATCTGCTTCCTAACGCAGCACATCCATCTGTTTCTAGCAATTTAGTGGTAACTCTTGTCTCCTCTCACATTAGAAAGTCATTATCGCCACTGAAATCAGGGCACTCAGTTCAATGAAAATATTTCCCACTGCCATTCCCAGCATACAGATAGCAGAGCACCAGTCATCAGGAATGGTGAAACAATAGTCATCACCACGCATGTATGATCCATTACTGAACTTCTGAGGCTTCATAGAAATCAAGGCACATGCACCCGAATAGAATATCATAGAAAAGTTTTTTAAAAAGTGATGGAGACTATCCAAAGCTCTTCAAAACATTAAACTAAAATCTTATCTTTATAACCACATCATACTGTAGGTACTAAGGCCTATTACCACATTGTCAAACATGTAACATCTTTATATCAGTCTCTCCAATTTTGTATGAGTTGTATGAAGATTGCCTCTACATACACTAAACTTTTATTAATAATATATGATTTGTGGTAATGGGAAAGTTGGGATTAAAATGGAGACAGATATATTTTCAACTACATAGGCATTGTTTTTTCATTATTAGATGATACATATATATTTAAATTTATAAAATAGTAAGAATTATGCATTTAAGTGTGTGAGTTTGTGAAAATGTCCATTTAATTACATGTGTTTTAATTCCTTTGCCTGAAAGCAACTGATGTTAGACAGTGTAGTAAAGACAAAATTAGGAATTCTTTTATCGTCCATACAAAGAAGGTACGATATCAATATGTAGACCTTAGGGGGCCAAGATATTACATAAAACCCAGTTAATTCCCTATTCCAAGAAAAACAAGGAATCACATTTTACTACTTTGTTTAAGAACATGCAAAAAGTGAATTAAAAAACTAGGCATATTTTATTGGCAATGATATTTTTCAATTTTGGGGAAAGACTTTGCACTTAACTGTTATTTAGTATTATCTCTTACTTTCTGAGTGCATGTGGTTGTACCTCGAATAGTCACTTCAACTATTCACATTTTCTCCTACATATACTCCTACATGTACTTGCTCATTTTGGAGTGATTTTTTCCTGGGCTTCTATCACTTCTAACAGTATGAATACTATTCTCTAATTCAAAATATTTTCAGAAGATTTTTCAGCACAGCAAATATTCATATAGCTGGAAAGTCAAGGTTATTCCTAACTGCATAATATTAAATCTGCGGGTTTTTTAAAAGTCATGAGAGACAAAAATAGCCAAATCTCTTAATTAGTAAACCTGATATCAATACCTGAATTTATGTAGATATTTACTTTCAGTTGAATTTTTATATCTTAAAAAATGCAGTCATGAAATAATCTCCTAAGATAGAAATGTGTACTATGAACATCTTAAACTGATGAGTTAATTATATTATTTTTCTACTTTACAGCTAACTGGAATCCAGAGATGAATGTTGGAAATTGTATCAAAAGACACTAATTAAGTAAGATATTAGGCCTCTAACATGGTTTGTTATTTTGAAAAAAGTGAGTAACCATATACCCACAAATTCTGGTCATTATCAAAATGATGAGAGATACAGATAATCACAAAATAAAATTGAAATAAACAACAGCAATTTGAAAAAACTGGCTTTATATATATAATTTGGGGACAAAACTTCTCTAGATTTGCACAAGACTGTAGCAGCAAAACTAAACCACCAATGACCTGGGTAATTCATTACTTTTGCACTAAAATGAGATTTTCAAGTTTTATTTTAAAGAATCAGTCTTGAAAAGTTAAAAAAAATTTAGAATATTGAATATTTATTGATCACAATATTTTTACAACACACAATTGATTTTCCAACCTTCCAAATTTGTTATTTATTAGCTCTTCATAAACTTCAAAGGATAAAAAAGAAAACATGTTGGTTAAAATTACCTGTGATTTTAATCTTATGATATTGTGAATTTCTTCTTGAAGAATCAAATTTTCCAGTTGCTTTTATCAGAGGAGGAGGAAAGTGAGAGATGTTGATGGAGGAAGGGCAGTTCTGCAAGGGTACTTCAGAAGAGGAGAGAATCAGCAATAACTAGGAATTCAGTCACTGCTCCACACATGGAGGGACTTCACCTTTGTCTCTTGGTTCACATGATAGGATTAGCGTTTAGCATGGTGTTTCCTCAAGAAGGGTGCACTCTATATGGGCATCAGAAATCACCTCTCAGGTGAAAATAAACTTCAGACTTACAATCATATTTAATAAATGACATCTAAGAAAGTAAGACTGAAATTGTTATCAAAGCTCCTCCAATTTTAGGCTAATGCTGGCTAATACTTAAGAAATCTAACCTAACATTTACCAGGAGTTTTATGTGTGAAAATTAATTGTAAAATTTATCATATAAATCATTTATTTCCTTATATCACCTTTTTATCCCTACAAATATTCAATGCTTTCTCAAGGGATATCAATATCCAACTACTAAATATGATTTTTCCCATGGCAAAACACAAAGGTAATATGAAATGGAAACTACTTAAAAATTTAAAATAGTCATCAGTATGGAACTGTGGGGGACTGGTTACAGGTCCATGTATGTGCACCAAAATCTACAGATATTCAAATTCCAAGTAAGAAGGTACTATATACTTCGATACTTACACAACCAACCTACAATTTCCATGTAGTTTAAATCACCTCTAGATGACTTATAATGGCTACTACATTGTAAACATTGTGCAAACAGTTATGACACAGCATTGCTTAGGGAATAATGACAAGAATGTATAAATTTGTGTATGTTCAGTACAGATGTAATTTTTTTCCCTTACATGTTTTCAACCTCTGGTTAGTTGATCTGTGAGTGGAATCTGTGGATACAGAAGGCTACAATATATATTCAATGCAATTATTTCTAATTTACTCACTAGGGAAAAATAAAATTGTACTATGACAAAACTAGACTAAAAAAAAGAACATTTTTATACTTTTCTTGATAAACTTAGATTGTCTCAGAAGATCTTTTCCTACTGTGCTGCTAGCAAGTTATTGTAGCAATTCCTACATAATCTAACTTGGCTCTTCTTCTCAGGGGGGAGTGAAGGAAAGCATTCACCTTGACTTTGATCCATTTCTCATCAGAGTCAGCTGCAGGAAATGTCAGAGTTAAAATTGTTTCAGGTTTGCTATAATGCTTCAGGGAAGGACCTTTTTTTTCCACACTGTATAATTCACTTTGTAATACCAGGAAATGTAGGTTTCAGGAGTCTAAACTATTGGAGAAGGAGGAGGAAAAGCAACATATTTCTTTGGCCTTTTTTGTTCCCTGTCTCTTTCTCTGGCTTTATTTATTTTTTTATTAGCTTATTTATTATAATAGTAACTTCAACAATAGGTGTCAAGTAATATTTAACCTGGCAAAGACAGTCAAATAAGTTCCCCAGACCCAATGACTGTTAAAACTCAGAGAAAATTAATGCTGACCTGTAAGTTTCCCTGGCATGTTATGTGTCATCACCTTGAACCTAGCAGCTGAATTTTCCTATTTCACTTACTGAACCAAAGTTTTAAAATTCTAAGAAAGAGTGTCTTCCCAATGCTTTAGTAAGACAGTGTAGTCTTTTAAGTATATTTCCAAGAAAATCATTCAAATACTTCATAGTTGTCAAGGGGGAACATAATTCTTTCCAAAGGACTTGAAGTGTTACAAAATTCTCACACAGTCTTTAGGAAATATAACTTTAATCTTTCTATTATATCATGCTTATCATATGAGTATTAATTCTTTCTTCTGCATGTTAATGAATGTCTAATGTACTTGCTGCTAATCCCTCTTGTCAATATGTTTAGAATGTATATGTTACCTGTACAATACAAGATAGCAATACATTCCATCTAAAAAGTTTGATTATAGAAGCTGTAGACAAACAAGTGGGAAGGTGTTTCAGAATCTGGCATTTTTAAACTAAATAATTCTGTAGAACAGCTTAGAGAATTTTCACAGCTTCAACTGGTTGCTTTATACAATTACTGGTATATCTGGAAAAAAGAGGTAGAGATGGGGCTATTTTCTAAGTTTATATATTGAAAATATGCAAACAGTCTAGTCCATTCTGAATATTTAGTAATTTTTGTTTCCTCCCTGATATGCCAGACTCCCTCAAACAGAAAAGCTACTTTTTTATTACAATGAGACTACAAATGAAGATCTGCCATCCTTGCCACTGATTTTTCAATTTTCAACATTAATATTAAAGCTTTTTATTTTTATTTTATTTTTATTTTTATTTTATTTATTTTTTTAATATTAAAGCCAAAGCTAACTAATTTTTGCTTATATTTTTCTGGTGGGAAATGAAACATTAACTTGCAACATCCTTGAAGATAGAAATAAAAGTAAACTAAAAAGATTAGCAAATACTATACTCATCTTTTCCAAGATATTTAAAATGTGGAAACTTTTAAATTTAAATTTAAAATGTGGGAAACATTACTTTATATGAATATAAAGTAACTGAAACACATGCATTAATAAGTTCAAATTCAACCTTTCTTGGTAAGGGAAGACACAAAATTCCCTAAAGTGCATTAAGGAAAACTTATGTTTAAGAACTAGTATGCATTTAAGATTTTAATTTAAAAGAATTCCAAGATTGTGACTTTTTAAAAGGCATGTTTAGTGTGCATTCCTGAAATGATTTAATTGTAACTAATTTAAGTTGATGCATTATTCATTTTTAAGATTTGCATTTGACTCAGAAATGTGACCAGCTGAAAGAAAATAAATGTAGTTTTAATTACATATTGAGGAAAGGAGAAAATTGAACAGATATTAATTGTCTTGGCCCACAAAATGCTGACACTCATTTAATTTTTTTCTGGTAATAATAATTACAACACCCAATATGGACCCTGTTCTGAGACTTTGTAAGCCAATCATACTGGTATTGAACATTCATAAAGTAGTTGTTATTTATTTTCTGGGAAAAAAATCAAAGCAATTTCCTGCTAAATAACACATGCTGGTCATTAACAGAAAGCCAAAAATAGAATGTGCTTTTTGCAAAATGATATTACTGATGAAGAACATATAGAGCCAAAGTATAGATGATAGGAAATAAACATGAAATAAATGTGTCTGCGGGCTTCCGGTCATTAATGTTATCACTGTTCACATTATTACAAATGTTTCCTTAATAGATTCTTTCTAGATAAAATCTGCAAATAACTATATAAACACTACCTTTGTCTAAAATCAATGCTTTTGTGTATATAATAATCGGTGTTTTATGGAGGAAAAACTTGAAAATAAAAATAAAAATTTTTAAGAAAGTAATGTGAATTTTTATTCCAGTTCCTTAACCAAATGTATTAATTTGGAGAATTCACTGAATATCACTGAATTACTCTTTCTTTATTTTTAAATTTCTAATTATGAGCACACAATATTTATCCCAAAAGAGATTTGCTACTCCATACCACTTTATTACAACTTTCAAAAATAGGAGGTTGGATACATGGTATCCCCCAAAATCTTGTGTGAAGCAATGCAAGAAGATGTAGAGGAGAAATGATTGGGTTATGAAATCCTTAACGTAACGAATGAACTAATCTTCTGATAGGGATTAAATGAGTGGTAACAGAAGGTGAGCATGTGTGGCTGGAGAAGGTGGGTAGTTGGGGGCATGCCTTAAGAGTATGGAGAAGTTGAGTTTTTTCTCATTGGGTCTTTTAGTCATAGAAGGAAAAAAAAAAAGAAAATTGGAGAAAAAGTACTTATTTAGCCATGCCTAATTTGCTTTTTTATAATTAATTTTAATGTTTGAAGCTTGAGAATTACCTCAGTGAACTGAAATAATATATTTCTTTTAAACAAATAGAGCCTGGAAGGTATTTAATCAAATTCTATGAATTTAAGAGTGAATCAATGTATCTTAATTTTATATTTAATTCTGTGAGGATAGTAATTTTCTAACACTTTTAAAGTTGGAGAAAGACAAGAAAAGGTATACCCACAAAGTTTAGCTATCTTGGAGATAATTAATTTTGATTATCACAATTGTATTGTTCATTGAAATCTTAATGTGTTAAACTTGGGAAGATGGGAAGCTGTATTCATTACAGAACCAAAACCCTAAAACACTCAGTTTCTGCTCTGACAGCCAGATAAGAGCAACAACAGATCATAATAGTATTACTTTTCAAGCATTCAAGTGGAAACCACCATTATTTTTATTATTGTTTTTACTTCCAATTTGAAATAATGTATGTACTTTTCCTAGAATCACTCAAATTACCTCTTTTACTACTTGATTTTCCTAATTGGTTTTAGGTTAAAAATTTTTCAATAGGGCATAATGCTTAGTTATTTCAGTTATTGAATATACTATCAATAATTTATATGAATGAGCACATACTTGTGCTGCATTTTCACATCTTATAGTCTTCCCAAATTATCTGTAGTAAACATGTTTACTTTGATAATTTAAAATTAAAAAATAAAGCCTCAATACAGATGTAAACACAGCTGTAATTATTAATAGAGACAGAATTGATTGTATTCCAAAGAACAAAACACATTCATGAAAAAAACTAATAGTGAGAAATTGGAATTAACATATACGTACTCAGCAGATGAAGAATTTAGCCAAGAATATAAAAGTAAACAGAAATGAGCTTTTCATTTCTCATACATTTCATTTCAAATCATATATTTTTGGCGCTGGAGAAACTGGGCTCAGTGATGTTGCTTGGTGGTTAAGCACCTGTGGATTTCATCCATGGTACCAAAAAAAAAAAAAAGATGTGAATATTTTAATTGCAGAAACAGTGTCACATAATGGAAAATAGGATTTAGATCAATGTAGCTCAGTTTAGAATCCAAGCTACCCACCTCCCCTCTTACCTAAGTTTGTCAGCTGTGAGGAAAATGCAGAAATATAAGATTTAAAGTGAAAACGTTGAGTGAAACATTAGTCAAATATTTATGTGGATTAATCCGACAGGCATGTGAATTTAATTAAGGATTCAATATTGACATCAAAGATGAAGACATTATCTGTAGAATAATAATATAGACTCTGGATAAATAATAAATCAATCATTCAGGAGAACTTTTCATGGTAGTGAATTCATGGTGGAGAGAGCTCTATCATGTGTTCTGTTTTAGTTTTAAATCTATGTATTTTGTAGTTTGAATCTGCAGCCTCCAAAATTCAAATATTGCTACTCTGACAATATGAAGAGATGGGCCATTTTAGAGGTGATTAAACTTGAAAGGGCTCCACTCTCATGATAAAATGAGATGCCAAGGGGACTTCGCACAGTTGTCATATTGGTAAGCTTTGCCATGAAAAATATGTGGGAGGATTAAATTAAAAGGAAAGCTTTCTTTGGCCTCACAGTTTAGAATCCAACCCATGATCAAGTAGCTTCATTAATATGGGCTTATGGCAAAGTGGCACATTTGACTCTGAGCACACAACAGAGCAAAACTGCTCACCTTATTTTCCAGGAAGGAAAAAGGAAGAATGGGCAAGCTAGGTTTCCACAATCAACTTCACTGGCATGCAGTCAATGACCTGAGGACCTCCCACTATGCACCATCTTTCAAAGATTCCACCACCTGCCAACAGCACCACCAAACATTTAAGACATGAGTCTTTTGGGAACACTCATCTGAACCATAACAATTATTTTTCTGTGTTCCACAATATAATGATGTGGCAAGAAGGATTTTACCAGATATCAGATACCAGTACCTTGACTTTGTACTTATCAACCTCTAGTAATGGGAGAGAATAAATTTCTTTTCTTTAAAAATTAGGCAGTCTAATGTATTTTGCTATAGCACCACAAATGTATCAAGGCAATATTCCACCACCTTACTGTTTTATTTTACAATTTAAATAATGAAAACAGAAATAGGTCATCATTTTGATCTTACCAAATAAAGTTACTGAGAAACAGGAAATAATGTAGAAATATTAGGACAAAGATATGATATTGACACCTAATATCTCAAAGATTGAAGAAGTCTTCCATTCAGGCGTCCTCTGTCTTCTTCTAGGAGAATAGGTATGAAAAAATAAAAAAGGAAGGAAAACTGTATATATACAAAGAAACAAATCTATTGTTGTTCTAAAAACATTTTTTCTCTAAATTTTACACAATTCTGTGACATCATATTATGACTAACTCAACTGATCAGGTCATAATCATATGCAATGCTCCAATAGATCATGGCCACAAATTGCGATCTTCTTGCATCCACTGACCTGTGTACTGCTATAAAAATATTAGAAAAGATTAAATGAGGTAGTGATATGCTGGAGTACAATCATTCTATTAGAAATAATTAAAGTGGACGTGGGAGGAAGTCAACTATTATAAAACACTCTGGAAAAACAAACATCAACTTGCTCACTTCAATGAAAAATAAATACCTTTCAACATCAATTAGCTCATCAAAATATATCTAGACTAGAAAAATGATTTCTTTAGGTAACTAATGAATTCTATATTGTAATAATGAGACAAACGAACAACCTATTTATTAGCCTAAAATAGCTTTTTTTGAAAACTATACAATGTGTGTCTTTTTGATAATATTATTTTATGGCATATTTATTTAAACTTTATAATAAAAATAATTTTTTGCACAGAAAATTTTGTGACATAATATCTCATAAATATTGCTAAGGATCACACAAAGGATTTTTCTGATTTGGAGTTTTCAAATTACAACTCATAATAATTTATAAATAAAGGTATTAGAATAATTATCTCTCATAAGCCTTTGAAATTCAGTACATGAAAATCTCATGAATTGAGAGTTTTAATATTTTTCACAAATGCCATTAGATAGCATGATGTGTCCAGTATGGAATTTTGAGATAGGAAAATTTAGCAAAGAGTAAAGCACATTTTAAATTGGGAGGACAGATTACGGAAATTTCAAGTCAGCCAGCCTTTACAGTAAGAATGAACTGAGAACAATGCATTACTGAAGTACTCCTATCAAGAATAAAGGGATAAGGAATGAATTCCAATAATAAATGAAATATAGATGATTTAGAATTTATCTGAAATTGAAACAAAAATTCACTAACTCTCATTTGTGCAAAACGTCATTTTTTATTCTTAGTAATTAGTCATTAGCTCCTACTTTATTCTTGAGTATATTGGCCCACTGGTCACAAGCTTGGCAAAGCAAGATATTTATAAATAATTTTAGGTGATTAAAATGCAGCAGAAGTTATACCACTTCTGCTCAAGCTTGGAGGAACATGCCTTTGTATGATTATGTAGTGCACGGCTTTTCTCTACTTATAATGACAGAATGCCAAGGTGGATGTTGGAAGATCAAGGGTATCAATTTATATAAAAGGATCATTCACATGCCTCAGCAATAAGTTTAGGACACATTTGGAACAATGGAATAAAAGATATTGTTACCTTACAACTTAAATCCATAGTGCTAATTTTGTCAATGAAATCTATAGCATTTTGTCTATCTGTGTTTTATGATGACTATTATGATTATCACAAGAAACTTATTATAGCTATAATAAAATATATGGAGGGTACAGTGTACTACTTTCAGCAGTTTCAAAATGATTTTAGTACACTTACCCATGTCAAAATTGCAATAGCCTATAAACAATGTCTAGTAAATTAAAATAGAACCACAGAAAATTATATATTAACTCTTTAAAGTGTGGCTATTACAGTTTTTAGTAGTTAAAATAGTTATTACTGAGATAGAGAAACTGCTGTTGAATACTTTACTGACCTATAATATTACATTTATATGAGAATTTAAAGGACCTATTAAATGTAAGTGAATACTATTATCTTTCATTTCTGAATTTTAAAAAATATTGCACATGGGATTGAAATAGTTTTATCTGTTTCATAATATGTACTAACTACAGCGCAACTCCTCTGTCATTTCAACTTTTTATTTGCAATACGTTTATTTTGAAAACTCTATGGAAATAATGTAGAAGTAGGTATCATTAGTTAAAATCAATTCATTGACTCTCACAGATTAAATGTATTGCAAACTCTCATTAATGTTAGGAATAATTGTTGGGGTTTTTAGCCTCTCGTGTTCCCCCTGACCCGAAGGGGAGAGGGAGAGAAGCACACCCCAACCAAGGCGACCAAGAGAGCCAAGGGTGGCTGACCGCCCATTCCCAACCCTCCCTAAGGAGGACAATCAGACACATCAGGGAGACCGGTCAGAGCAGGAACTCTTATTGAGGAAGTGCGTGTGGGTTATAAAGAGTAAGAGGACCAATGAAAGAAAAGGTTAGCAAGGGGCGGAGAGCCCATGCAGGTAGCAGTTCCATATGCAGGTATTTAACCTATTCCATCAGTGGTTCGAAGAGGCATCAAGACCTCAAGGTGTATCCTTGTCCGGTTTTGGTATCAGAGTTATGGTTGCTTCATAAAAAGTGGATGGGAGCATTCCCTCCTTTTCAATTTCTTGGAATAACTTAGTAAGGAGAGGTGTTAGTTCCTCCTCAAAAGTGTG